>PVKE010050601.1:0-10899 GCA_004027555.1 Craseonycteris thonglongyai
GTCAACTGAGAAAAATATCCCAGTATCACCAAATGTAGCGAATATATCTATTCTTGTTTCGGATCTACATACCTATGCGAATCGGCATTTTCATACTTGAAGCTAACGAAGACTAAACAACGTTCTGTCCTGACTGATTCCCATACTGAAGACTCATTATTATTATCTTTGTCAGGATATACACCTAATTATGATTCCTAGGTTAGAGACATGCAAACTCAGTCTTCCCATTAATGTTAAGGCAACAAAGTAAATTCTAAATCTGTCTTTATCTGTAGCTACTTTGAATTACGGTAATAAATATTGTTAATAATTATCCATGTTCTTTTAATTCCCCTGGACGTGAGTTTTTTGGCCCTTTAAATAATTATTGTTGTTTTTTACGTAGGTAGATAAGCCGTATATCTATATTTCAGTACGAGGTGTACTCAGCGAGCTATTGATAGATTAGCAAAAAGTAAGTCATATTATTCTTTCATGATAAATTGTCCTGGACCCCCCAAAAAACGCGAAAGTGAAATATTGAAATCAAATTATCAGCCATACTATGTATTTTTATAACAACTTTTTCATATTTACGAACAAATAGTACAACAACTTATACATTGCAGTTGATAAAAAAATTAAATTGCATTTTAAGTTAGTAAAAATCTATCTTGAAAAGGTGTCGGAAAATCGAATTTTTTAGGTACCGCATGTACAGAATGCTGCTATCAAAAGTTGGGTCTGGAAATTTATTTTCTTCATGAGCCTATATCTCGAAAACTTAATAAGTGATTTAAAAAATAAAAAATAGTTTTGAACATGTATTTTACTTATCTACCCATACCTCGCTGGAATGCACCTTATACTGAAACACAGTGTATAAACATAGTATGCATTTCACACCCCTTCTTCCCCTTTAGACTATGCCTATGACAACAAGTCGATCGCAACACACTTTTAAGATAAAAAGTAGATCTTATATACAGAAAAGCTGGCCACCCCTGACTTACAGGGCGAGAGCAGTGTGCTAATTTTCATATGGAAATTTGTTACAGGGTGAAAATATAATTCTAACCTCTCCGTGAACTACGAATTACCGGTAAGCAATTCAGGGCTGAATGCATGGAAGTATGTCTTTGTCTCTTAGGGAAATTATAAGAAATACTTGTAGTCTATAACGGTCATCCATAATTTGCAATCTTTTTGATTTGGAGCTTAGTCAAGGTGCTGATCTGAATTTGGTGATGACCGAGAGGATGGAGGCAAGGTGATGAATTGAACACTGACTAGAGTAGAGTGGAGGACTGGGCAAGAATCAACAGCTGGGGGGAAGTCAGGGTGGCTCAACAGGTTAGCACTCGCATTTGTAGCCCCAGGGTCCAAGGATCGAATCTTGGCCCTGGCCCGTGCAGATCCATATGTTGAACTGGGGTGTGCTTTCCATGCAGGAGGCCCCCAGTTCAGTTCTTGCTGGGGCATGCTTCCCATGTGGGAGGCTTCTGGCTAATGGGGGTGTGCCTCCAATGTGAGAGACCCCCTGCCTGATTCCTGCCCTGCGCAGCCACGTACCCACCTGTGGAGTGAAACCATGTCCAAAACTAATGGCGTACAACTATGGAGACTGCTCTGGGCCCTCTCCCTTCTCTCTGTCTCTCTCTGTCAAAAACAATAAAAATAAATCTTAAAAAGAAAAAAAAAAGTATCACCGGCAGGAAAATACTGTAGAGAATGGTTGTCTGGTGTTAAGCGGTCAACTGAGGGATATTAAAAATTTTAAGAGTTTATTTGCAAAAGTCAATTTGAGTTTTATATTCCACATATGAGTGAAGTTATATAGTTCTTAGCTTTTTCTGTCTGACTTATTTCACTTAGTAGGATGATCCCAAGTTCCATCCATGTTGTTGCAAATGGTAGTATTTCATCTTTTCTTATAGCTGAGTAATATTCCATTGTACATATGTGGTAAACACATAGACAAAGTACTATAGAATTGTACACCTGAAACCTATGTAATTTTTACTAACCAATGTCACACCTATAAATTTAATGGTAAAAAATAAAAAAATAATTAAAAAAAAAGTGAACTTGAATAGGGCGGTGCCAAACTAGAAGGGGTTAGCAGCGTCTTACCCACAGGGATGCCAGGAGACACTATTTATAAAGAAAAGGGAACCAAACCAAGCAAGTTATTGATTGGCTATAGCTTAAAGCCTAGTTGGCTACTTGTGATTGGTTGTCCTTAGTGTTTTGCTCTCATAACCTTGAGACATTTTAGGCTTAGATTTTGGTTTGCTTAAGTGGGCTGACTCAGCATTATAGCCACCTCAGTCTAATGGCCTCTTTGTTAAGTGAATTTAACACTGGTTTCTGGATTGGCTTAGACAAGTAAGTGAACGGTAATGCCAGCATAGAGTAAGAACTATCTAGTGCCTGGGTCCAAGCCTGACTCCACTTTTTTTACTCCCTGTGTGAACTTGAACCAGTTACTTAACTTCTCTGAGCCTTTATCTGCAAGAGTAGTTCTACTTACAAAGTTGTGAGGACTAAATGGGAGTTTATACCACAAACTTGGCAGATATATGGAGTGTCTACTAAATGCCAAGCCCTGAATTCCAAGTGTGCTAAAAGAGACACACAAGGACAATGAACACACTACAATGAAAGAAACGCTAACATATCAGTGTGCACAAACTGTTAGAGAAGACCAGAATCATGCACTCTGCTTACAAATGTGGGGAGAGAGGAATGGACATTTGAACTAGGCTTGAATGCATACATTTTCAAAATGTGTTTCCCTCGTTGAGCCTTAGTTTCCTCAGTTGGGGATACTGATAGTACCCATCTTAAGGAATGATTGTGAGGGTTAAATGGAATAATGCATGAAAAATGCTCAGCATAGTACACACAAGTACTCCAGAAATGTCAGCTATCTTTATTAACATTATCACAATGGAGAACTCTGGGAGTCGGTGAGCTCTGATGGACACGGTGATACATCAAGGTCACAGCTGGTGAGTAGTCCAGCCTAGATTAGGATCTAGGATGCCAATTTCATGCTCAGAATGAAAGTAGAGCTCTGGACTCATCCAATCCTACTTTTCACTGGAGAGTCTAAATAGAGTGTTGGATTCATATAACACAGAGATTCCAGCAACTTTCCCCGAAGGAAAGTTTTGAATGAAATCAATTAATGTGTGAATGACCGTGTGTCTAAGAGGATTACTCGCTTTGACAAGTAATCAGTCCGCTGTGTATATATATAAATTCACTTTTGCTTACTAGAAATCTTTAGGTTGTTTTTCTAGGCTACATATTTCTCTTATTTCAGCCCTCTAAACTCTTTTCTCTTCAGCCTATTTGACTTTCATATCAAAGGAAAATGAAAGCAAAAAGATTAGAGTCTACTTATAATCAACATCCATCTACTGTCATTATGCTTTAAAAACTTTTTGCTGGCACTATGAAAAGAGGCAGAGAATACAAAGCATAGCCTTCATTGTTGAGATAGTTACCATTATGTTTAAAACCAGATCTATATGCAATGATTTTAGAAAAAGCTGTGGATATTCCACCGTGATACGGGGTAGATTGGATACACAGAGGAGACAAGGTGAATTGGTGTTCTATTGGGCCAGAGCTAGTGAGGGTGCACAGAGAGAAAACACCATCTCTTTGGCAATGCTCCAGATAGTACCTGGATGAGTCTGAGTGGGTTCTAGAAAATGGTAATGGATGTGAATTGGCAAAAAGAAAGGCAGGCAGGGGTTCTCATTAGAATCACCTGGTACTAATGATACAAAACAAAATCGCCTCCCCCCCCTCCCCGAAATTCTGCTTCAGTTCTCCTGGGACAACTGCTTTATAAAAGCTCCTGGGTGATTCTAATGTGCAACCAAAGCTGAGAAAGAACCTGCGCTTTAGGGCAAAGACCGTATGGCAAATATTGCTAAGTCTGTGTGAAGAGCTGTAGGCTTGCGGTGAATTTGTGTGTGTGTGTGTGTGATTGTAGTGGAAGCATAGCTTCTATCCCTTTACCTAAGATGAGAACAGAGTGAATGCACTGGGCTGTGGATATGCTAATGTTTGCTTGGGGAAGATCAAGGTGAGAATTTGGGAGTGGTGACCCTCTGAGATCCCCTAGGATTGCTGGAGGTGATACTGGGGTAGAGCATTAGGAAGAAACCTGGGATTTTAAGCAAAACTTGTGTGTCTCTGTGGGTGGATTTAATGAAATGTATAGAATTGTGACACTGTCAGAAGATAAAGGGGTGAAAGCAGACAACTCAGGGCTTTGAAGTCAGCTGGGTGTTCTTAGTAAATGTTGCTTCAGTCCGGTCTCAGCTTCCTGACTTGTAAACGGGCACGCTCTCACTACCTTACCTGTTTGCCGGAAAGATGTAATGGGACAATACGTATAAAGCAGAGTGCCAGGCCTGTCACATAGACGAAATAAGCATTAGTTAACATTACTGTTCTTTGAAAAGAACAAGGGTCTGTGTGAACAAATCATGTGTCCCAGACTCCGGATTTGGGTGGCTACATGTAAAGAAGGCTCCCCTTGGAAACTGGTATAGAGGTCAAGGACTTTATTTGCAAAGGGAGTTGAGTGAAATCACTTTGCCCTAAACCTGCAGGGAGCTGGAAGGAAGAAAGGCTTAAGAGAAAGATCCAGAGTGAAGCTGAGGAGACCATAGTTTCAGAGACCAGGGCGAGGAGGAAGGGAGTCAGAACTAATGAGATTTCACCCATCTTGGAGACAGCCCCAGACACTGGGACCACATTGAGGCAGGGCTTTCACTTGTGCCCTTTTATGAACCAGCCCACCCTTCAGAACAGAGATAGACAGCTTGCAAGATAACACAATTTTACTAGTCTGAGTTCATGCATTTTTGCTTTCTGGATGATAATTCCACCCAGGAGTATATGAACTAACAACGCACATGAGAAAGTCTTTTCTATAGCACCGAACACTGTATGAAGAGAGAACTGTTTTCTGTGTGAAGTTTAGGCCTAGAGATTTCCTCAAATGATATTGAACTCGTGTGTGCACTTCAAGCAGGCTTCTTCCTGAGCACATGGTATTGAAGTGGGTACATGGGGTTGTGGGGAGGAGGGTGACAGTGACTAAGAAGAAGGCCAGACAGGGCTGGAGGAACTGACCCAAGAAGTCTCTTCTGTGGATCCCAGGCCTGGAGCTGCAGAAAGTCATGCCAAGGGCTTGCCAAGCATCTCAGGAGCCGTCTGTTTGGAAATTTTAAGGATGCCCATTTTGTCACAGGGCTAGTTGAAGTGAAAAATGCCAAGATGGAGAGAAACAAAAGATGGGATTCAAGAGTTTGGCTCCTGGTCCAGGCTCCTGGATTGTTTGCTGCAATAAAGACACTATGTACAATGGTGATGTGGTTTGAAGAGGGAGAGATGGCCTAGCACATAAGTCCACGGTGCTTGCATTTGATATTACAGGCAGCAGGAAGCAACCATGTGGCCCTGAGTGATGTGTAAGGACCTGTAAACTATGAAAGTTGAAGAAATAAATGTATCTCAAGGCCACCCATCCATTAAGTGAACTTTAAAGAAGAATATATTCATCATGAGAATAACAGTCCCTATAATGATTTATTTAAGCAAGATTATGGATTCTTCTTTTCTGAACAGGACTGTGTAGGGGAGGAACACTTTTGCATTCTTCCCTTCTAGGTTCTTTGGCTGGCTACTAATTAAATTGACAAGGCAGATTAACAGAAAATTTAATATCCTATGCAAGTAAGCTTATAGACATCTGAGACTCAAAGAAGTGACCAAAGTAGGCAGCTTTTATACCTTTTAGGCAAAGAAACAAAACATTTGTGAAAAAGTGACAAGACGTAGGGTTTGGGCTTCGGGTGGAACGTTAGTGAAGGAGTAATTATGTTTGTTTAGGCAGCCTTCTTGGGCTTATATTCCCTATCTCTGGTGATAGGATGCTTTTTACCCTCTTGGCACAGGTGGGTACCTTTCACATGGGAGACTTATTTCCTGCTTTCAAGGGGAACAAAGGAGGGTCAGAATGTCCTTGCACTGGCTGTTTCTTAAATAACTTGAATTCAAAATGATCAATATGCCAAAGTATTCTGCTCCCTTTCAACTGCCAGCTCAGGTTGGGCAAGCTGTTCATGGCACAAGAATGTACAAGAGTTAGATGGTCCTGAAATCATTCTGCTCGCTGATCACCAAGCCCTGCACCCTGATGTGGAGCTGCACCTGCCCACAAGGGCTGCCTTTGTCCATTTGGCCTCCTATCTCTGAAGGTCTGAAAACATGGTACACACTCTTCTGCTTAGACAACTTCTTAAGATCACTTCTAGCCACTGAGGTAGGAGGTGATGTGAGCAATGAAGTGAAAGAAAAAAGGAAGACAGGGGATGCTGGGATGGCTCAGCAGGTTGAGAGTTTGCTTTTGAACCCCAAGGTCTGGGGATTGAACCCTGGCTCCGGCCCATGCAAATCCATATGCTGAACTGTGACGCACTGGTAACCATCAGGATGGTGCCCCCAGTTTGGTTCCTGTCTTGCACGGCCCCACATCCACTTGTGTGGAATGAAACTATGTCACAACTCATGATGTACAACTATGCACTGGGCCCTTCCCCTTTTCTCCCTTTCTCTCCCACTGTCTCTCACCTTCTTCTCAAACAATACAACAAATCTTTAAAAAAAAAAAAGAGAGAGAGAAAATAAAAATGATCAAATGTAAGGTAGAAGAAATGAAAAAGAAGAGCAAAGTGAGGTGAATCAGGAAGAACAGTAGGAAGTCCCAAAATAAGGTGGAGGTTATCCCTCCCCCTTTTTCTAGTATTGAGTAAATATGGAAATTTCCCAGGTACCTAATAAATGACAGAAATAAAAAATAGGCAAAAGGCAATGCAGAAGCCTTTTACAGTAAGAAGCAATATGAGTCTGGCACCTAAATCTAACAATTATATAACCAGGGCTGGAAAAAGTCCCATTCAACCAGCAACAAGTGTGCTTTCAGTGAGAACAAGTCAAACGCCTATGTCTCCACGGTTCCTCTAAACTTCTTTTCCAAACTCCATTCCTCCTCTGCCCACGCCAGCACGGCCCAGAAACCGGCCATCTACAGTTCATGTCTCAGCTCAATTTGGGTGATGAGAGTTTCCATAGTATGTTCCTATCTGTGAGGTTTGGCCACTCTTACCCCTAACTGCTAACTATTCGGGAGCACATTCAGAAAAGGAAGTCCTGAACTCTGAGAAGCAGTTTGTCTTGAAATGACCTAAGAAATGGGCTCAAGTTCCTTTCATATTTCCAAAAAAAGCATATTTTTCACATTAGAAATGGAGATCATACACCCAAGCATAGAATTCTGTAGAAATAAATCAGATGTGCTCAAATGATTTTTGCCTTGTGGCTCCCAGCTTATTCCATGCTTTTCCACAGACCAGGACGACCTGTTGGTAACATTCTTCCTGGATTCTTGTCCCGATAAGGCTTTTGTGTGGGACATCACTGATCCCCATGAGTTCCAGCTGAGGAATTTATAACATGATATGTTTCTCTTGGGATTATCCTTGAGTAATTTACTTCCTCTTCCAACATTTAATGAACCCCAAACTGTGTTAGATGCTGGGACTACCAAGATAACTATGGCATGGCTTTTGCCTCCAAAGTCCTTAGTCGGGGGAAAGAGACATGTCATTTACTAAGTGCCACAAAATGCTATGGTGCTATGATGAATGTATGTTCAGGGGAACAGAGGGAACCCCAAAGAAGGGGAGGTGCTTCCAGGCAGAGCAAACTGTGGGAATGAAGCAGCTATTGTCCTAAGAGTGTGATGTGGCCAAGCAGATATAGGTAGATCAGTTGGCCGATTGAAATCCTATGCTTGGAGCAGGTGGGATAACGGATAGGTCCAGGCAGAGGAGGTGGCAGAGGGTCCTGCTGGCACATACGGAAAAACTCCGATGGAAGTGTAACTTTCCTCTAAGTTGTGATGCCAGAGGCTTTATAAGACTAGGCATCCACACGACAAGTCCATAGTTCTCAGACATGCCCTCGATGATGCCAGTTTAATTGCTAAGGGGAATTCTAGAACGTGTGGTGTTGGGAGTTGCCTAGGGGAAGGCCTGTTCAGACAGCTACTTCTGCTGTCACCTCTGGTCCTCGGAGCTGAATTCACGAGCTTGCTTAGTCCTCATCTTAGCTGTGAAAAAACTACTTTGACTGGTTTACTGTTGAAGCCTGTCACTGAGTGAGGAAAGCTCAGTGGTTGAGCCTGTGCCTTGCAATTGCGAAGTCCAGGGTTCAATTCCTGGCCCTAGCCTGTGCAAACCGATATGCTGAACTGTGGTGCAACTGGTAACTGCCAGGATGGCATGGTGGCAAAGGTTCTAGCTTCCCATGCGGGAGGCCCCCAGTTCGGTTCCCACCCCGCACAGTCCCATATCCACCTGTGTGGAATGAAACAATGTCACGCCTAATGATGCACAACTATGGAGACCATTCTGGGCCCTCCCCCTTCTCTCTCTTGTTCTTTCACCTCTCAAACAATAAAAAATAACCTTTAAAAATTAAAACTCATATCTTACTTTACGTTACTGTCTACAATTAAATCCCTGTTTCTCTCTTTTTCTGTCATTCTCTCTTTTTTGAAACCGGTTTAAGAATTCCCTTGGAGTAGGGATGGTGCATTTTCATCAGGGCCAGATCATTTCACCTGCCTTTGCTCCTCCCTGAGATTTCCAGTTTCCTGACACTTCATTTTCTTTAATTTTACCATCCTTCTCTTGGTTTTAGATGGGATCCCCTGGTCTCTATCTGTGTGCAGTACCTCTCAGATGCCCTTACCTTTCTAACTTTTTACCCTGGAACCATCTACCTGGACCCTTCCTTAAATTTCTGAGTACTTCTGGAGAATGTGCAGATTTGTTTTGGGATGAATCTCAAACACTGTTAAGTAGGGCAGCATTTCTGTCCTGCCTCCTGCAGAGCAGCAAAAGAGTCCCTCTTTATGTATGAGAGTCACTTTCATTCATTGCCTCCCCAAGGCCATTTTTCCTTCTTCCAGTGTGTTCAGGTGGTGGGGACAGATCACAGGGAGTGTGGTTCCTTCCCCAAGCCTGAGGATGAATCAGGAGAGATCTAAACCAGTTATGAAAATCTCCTTCCCCTTGGCCATAATTGTTCTAAGTTGGGGCATCTGACCTAGTTCTGGCCAATGGGACATAAAGAGAAATCTGGAGGCCTCGAAAGGCAAGGCTTTGTGAGGAAGAGGCCTATGTTAGTTTCCTAGAGCTACCATAACAAAGTATTTCAAAATAACATCTATGTATTCCTTCACAGTTCTGAAGGTTGTGCGTCTGAAGTCAAGGCACTTCAGTCCATAGTGCTTCCAAAGGCTCTGAGGAAGATTCTTTCCTTGCCATTTCCACATCTCTGATGGTTACCTACAGTCCTTGATGCTACTTGGCTAGTAGCTTCTTTGCTCCAGTTTCCGTCTCCATCCTCACATGGCTACCTTCCTACTGTGTGTTCTCTGGGTCGTCTTCACATGGTGTTCTCCTCTGGGTCTGTCTCTGGTTTCTCTTCTTCTAAGGACACAAGTTATTGGATTGGGCCCACCCCAGTTCAGTATGACCTCATCTGAACTAATTACATCTGAAAAGACTTCCTTTTCCAAAATGGTCACATTCCCAGGTACCAAGGCTATTGTATCTTTAGGTGGGACACAATTCTCTTTGGGGGACAAAATTCAACCCACTATAGGGCCTTTTATCCTTTCCCTTTTATCTTCCTGAAAGTACAGCAGCTGTCTTATGAAGATGAAGCTACAAGCATCAGGAGAAAAGTCTATAATCTAAAGATAGTAAAAAGAAAAGGTAGGTATCTGATAGCATCACAACATAGTCAAACTGCCAACAACCAGTAGCCTCTAAACCTTTTGATATGTGAGATAAAGACCTTGAGCTATTAAGTCACTGCCAGGTTTTCTGTCACTTGTAGTCAAAAACATCCTAACAAATTTCCTTAGTTCATCAAAAAAAAAAATAAATAAATAAAGTAATAAAATCTTCATAGATCTAGGGGCTGTTCTTTATTCCAAAGATATGTCATTGTCATGTTTTTTGTAACTAAAATAATCTTTCTTTTATGAAATGAGGTGATTGTAGATTGTCATTTATTTTTCAGTTGTTGCTTGGTGAAGGAAGAAGGGAAGGAAAGAAAGAAAAGATTTTAGAAAATTAGCTTTCTTTAATTTTCAAAATTTATTATTTTTTTGAAGCTTGTGAAATCTAAAAGTTGGTGACCAGAAGAGTGCTGGCTAAGCTCGCCTTGAAAGCCCCAAATTAGCGTTGTGCTCTGGGGTTTCTGGCACCAGCCCCTGAGAGCAGATGGCTAAATTTCCAGGAAGTGGTCTGACACCACCTTGTTCGCTTGGAATCCAACACCGTGTGAGTATTCACACCATGGTAACCTGCAAATACTATAAATCAACTCCACTGCCCCCAGCTGGTCGCTTCCCAGTATACGCCTGCCCTGCCCCTGCTCCTTGCAAGTAAGTGTCCAGGGGGCAAGCATGCAAGAGACAACTCAGCAACTTAAACACGCGGGATTGGGATGGACTTCATGAACTAATTTAAAATGTTACAATGAAAAATACTCTCTCTCATTGCTTGTTTAATTATCTGACAGTCCATTTCCCTCATGGAAATACCAGCTCTGCCTCAGCAGAAATCAAGTCTGTTCTATTCACATGATATCCCTGCTGCCTGTCACTGCATGGCGTGGGCACAGGGATCCTGGTCTCCCTAGGAGTCACAGTCATCAGAATGTCTAGGGGATATCGTCTAAGTTGTTGCAACATTAGGATAGTTACCAGTGAGAGAAGTCTGTAGCTGATGCATCCCTGTCCTCATG
>PVKE010050602.1:0-10889 GCA_004027555.1 Craseonycteris thonglongyai
ACAGATTACAGGATAAAGAAATAGCACACTTAATAATAATCATAAACATTGCAGCAGTTCACCTTCGCAACAATAAACAAACATATATAACTTAACTGCTAAAATGTATATTTTAAAGCACTTAAGATTTTTATTCCAATGAACAGTTGGAACAAGCTTGTCTAACCTGTGGCCCATGGGCTGCATGTGGCCCAGTATGACTTTGAATGTGGCCCAATACAAATTCGTAAACTTTCTTAAAACATTATGAGAATTTCTTGAGTTTTTTTTTGTTTGTTTGTTTGCTCGTTTCTTTTTCTTTTTTTTTTTTTTTAACACATTGGCTGTTGTTAATGTATTTTATGTGTGGCCTGAGATAAGTCTTCTTTTCCCAATGTGGCCCAGGGAAGCCAAAGCATTGGGCCCCACTGATTTAGAATTCTTACCTGTATTCTATAGTGAATAGTCACACTGATAATCAATCCAAATGTTTTATTCATAATCCTGATGTTGATATGCTGAGTAGATTCATTGCTGACCTGTGAGATCACAGGATCATTGATTGCTCTTAAGATTAGGGATGTAAGAAATAACATAGAAATATCCATTTGATTAAAGAGCAATGCTAAAGCCAAATTGTGGGTTTTGGCCAAATACTAAGACTGTAACTGGACGTTGATTCATCTGTGGTAAATGTTTTCTACAATTCTACCCTTTGTATGTTTTGCTTTTTAGTAATAATGTACTGTGAAGCAACTATGATCATAGGCTTTCTAAGTATTCCACCCTATAATTTAAAACTTTTTATCTTTTTTACCACAGAGTGTTCAAGCAAGCAGAATTTTGAATGAGAAATTTTCATCTGAAAGCAAGGAAAGTGTTATTACTTTAAATCAGCACGGCAGAGGTCTTAGGGTATGTATAATTTTTATTCTGAATTTAAGGTTGGTTGCTTTATCTGCCTACAGCTCGGGTATTATTTCTAGTAATCCCAGAAATTATTTCTTAGTGTTTCCTCAGTCCAGGAAATGCCTCAGAACATTCACTCGTGTCTCTGCTGAGGACACATTTTCTTTTCTCAAATATATTGTTTCTATGACATAAGATGTTATTTACTAACCAATAGCAGGATATTTGCTGAGATTTTCCAAAATTTTTGGTTTTGTACTCATTTATCGCTTCTTGCCTAGGTCTTCAATGATCAAAGGAACATGTTTATAAATCTTTGACCAAATGGGGGAATTGTTCATGGCCATGAAACAGTAAAACTGAATTCTGTAAATGGTGATTAGACTCATGGTTATGACTTTATTATCACTATAGTATATTCAAGTAAGCTAATTAAATAATAAATACAATCAGAGAGAAAAAGAGAGTGATTGAAAGAAGGCATAAAATTTATATAATTGGTTTAATAAGGGTCCAGAATATTATGGGGATAAACAAGAACAGGTTTATTTTTCTCTCATTACTGCCTTCAGCCCTCTCTTCCCCTTGAAGAAGTCTTAGGATGCCAAATACTAAATAGTAGAGAGCCTTAGTGCCCTCGGACAAATCAAATTTCTAGTGTAGTCAATTAACTGGGTTAAATATGTCTTGTGCTTCTTCCCATAGTTAGGTAACACTTTTTTGGGCTGAGGGGGTGGGGAGAAATGTTTCTATTTTATATAGATCACTTTTTTTTTTTCTTGCTATTTTTCTTACAGCACTTACTCAATATTTGTCCTTTTGTATATTTGATCTTTGTATCTTTCATCAGCCTGGTCATCATTCTTGTTCACTGTTTTATCCATAACACTCAGAGCAGTGACCATCACATAAAAAATAATTGAACCAACAAATGACACTTCCTAGTTTGAAATGCCATTTGCATTTTTTAGACCACTGTAGTAGCACTACTTACATATACCTGTCAGACAATTCCCATTTTAAATGGATGCTACTTTCAATCCATCTTCTTTCCTGCCCATTGCTATACTCTTAAAGTGATATTATGTCACTCATATCACAATAAACTGATTAATTGTCTACCAAATAAAGTTAAGAGTGCTTAACTAAGTTTCATAATCTGGCCTCAACTATATTTTCTATCCTACCTCTTAATATACTTCTGTCTCCATGTAACCTCCATTATACCCTGTACTCTACCGGCACTACGGCTCTTGGGGACTAAAATCCCAGTACTTTGACACTTCTTGGTGCTGTTTAGGCTACTCCATTGGCCTGGGATGTTCTCAACTTCCTCTCAGTCCAGGGAACTATTGCTACCTTTCATGGGCCTACCCTGATGTTCTTAAGGCTGGTCTGATCAGGTTCCTTCCCATTCAGAATTGACCTCTCCCTCTTCTGTGTTTCTTTGCACCCAATTCACACCATCTTTATAGTCACTGCCACAGCCACTTTGAAACATAGTAATTTCTTTATTACTAGTTGAAGAAATTATTATCATTGAAGACATGGAACATGTTGTTTTTTGTTTTTGTACTTTCTACTTTAAATGGTACAGTAGGACTTCCCAACTCTTTTAATATAGTAGCTCTCATAGTATGTGATGGTATTTGTATTGTCTTCTGGAGTAAAAGATTTAGCTTACTCATGATTGGGGGTCAGTCACTGTATAGGGGACAGTAGCTGCTCTAGGTCCCACTAGTACAGCCCTTAGGGCTAAGGGGATTAATGGCTCAGCATATCTATGGTACATTCACACACATTTGTGCCACTTGTACCAACTGGAAACTTATCAGCATAGCAACTTGCACATAGCAGGCCCTGGGTAAATGCTATATCCAGTTGAATTTAAAAAAATAAGATTGTTTCCATTTTTATACACTATTCTAAATTAATTATTGGAATTTTAAGTTCTGCTCCTCTGTGAATTTGTTGACTTCAAAATTAATAAGGACCTGTACTTTGATTGGTATTTGTGCATTTTGTCAATTTACCTAAATAGTTACCATAAGTCAACTGTCATATATTTTTATTTACCATATAGCACTATAGTCAATGTATAATTATCATTTTATTATTTCAGTTTCTTTTAAGAAAATCTTTATCATTTGAAAATATCAAAAAATGTTTCCACACACAATCTCCACAATTAAAGGTATGATAAAATTTCAGTTTTTATTATTAAAAAGAAATGTTTATTTTACTAGTAATAATCACCACCTATAGTTTCTTTTATTGCTTTCCTGAAATAGTGTAGTCAATTAATTTATGCAGAGTTGATTGAAAGTTTGGATTTGAGTGTGTATTTGGTAGCTCAGTGTGGTTGGGTATGCCAATTTAGAATTTCCAATAGCTCTAGGAAGTTTCTTATTCTAATAGTTTGACCTAACCTGGTATGGCAAAACCAAGTCACTTATTTTATTGACCTACACTTGCATCAGGCTCACAGTTTTAAAGCATTTTCATGTCTGATCTCGAGCTTTATCATATCCTAATAAGAAGGGAAGTGAGAGGTATTATCCTTGTTTTATACATGAAAAAACTAATGTCAGAAATTGACAAATGGCAGAGCTAACATTAATACTTAAACCCACACCTCCTCTTACCAAATGAAATGTACTTTCCTCTTCACCAAGAATCCATAGGCATTTCTGAGAGGCTAGTTCTTACCTTCAGTGGCACTGACATCTAGCTCCAGGATTCATTTTTTTCCTTAAAATCTGACAGTCAGCTTCCTTGATTCTCTACCTTAATTGCTTCTCACTTGCTTTTAAACTGCCTACCTTTAGCTGGCTTCCTAATTTATTTCTGACATTCTTCTTTCTTATTGATGCTTCAATTACTATCTGTTTCATATACCTAGACACTGACATTATTTTTAAGATTTATTTTATTGACATATAATATTATGTTAGTCTCAGGTGTACAACATGATGATTTGATATTTGTATATATTATGAAATAATTACCACAAGTCTAGATAACGTCCACCCATCACCATACATAGTTACACATTTATTTTTTTATAAGAACTTTTAAGATCTAGTCTCTTAGCAACTTTTAAGTATATGAGGTCTGACAATTAAGTTCATGAACTTGTCACCATGTGCTTACATTGGCAGCACTGTACAAACAACTTGCTAAGGTTTCATAACCTTGGTATATTAGTGTCTCATAGTTGTGTTTGTGCTGACATGTGTCGGTGTCTTGCTGAGTGTCACTCATTATTGTTGTGTGTTTTTGTGTTCTGTCATGAGAATGTCTGAGCTTGAATTAGAGTAATGAACAAATATTAAATTTCTTGTTTAACTTGGTGAGAGTGGAAATGAAATCAGGAATGTGTTATTCCAAGTGTATGGGGATAATGCTATGAAGAAAATGGCTCTGTACAAATGGATTAAATAGTTTCTGAGGAGAGAGAAAGTGTCACTGAAGAAGAGAAGTCAAGGCAGCTAGTAATACGCAGAACTGATTAAAACATTGCACAAATTCATTGAATTTGTGCATCAAAATCATTGGCTGACTGTGATTAAGCATAACAGACTAAGTAAACATTGATAAAGAAACATGAAAATCTTAACTGAAAATTTTGGCATAAGAAAGGTGTATGCAAAAATGGTCCCAAAGGAGCTCACTGATAAACAAAAGCAAAGGAGAGTGGAAGTTTTTCAAAACCTTTTGGAGAGGCAAGATGATGTTTTGGGCATGTTGTCATTGGTGATGAAACATGGGTGTACCAATATGATTCTGAAACAAAGCATCAAAGTGCCCACTGAAAGTTGGACGATTTTCCAGGACCAAAAAAATTCCGTAAGTCCAAACCCAGAGTCAAAACAATGTTACTATTCTTTTTTGATATCAGAGTGATTGTTCATGATGAATTTGTACCAACTAGACAGTCAACCAAGTTGACTATTTGTAAGTGTTGAAAAGGCTGTGTAAAAAAAGTTAGATGAAAATGACATGAACTTTCTGCTAACTCTTGGCTCTTCCATCACAACAATGTACCAGCTCACAGGGCACTGTCTCTGAGGGAATTTTTAGCCAGTAAACAAATAACTGTATTGAAACACCCTCTCTACTCACTGGCCCCAGTGACTTCTTTCTTTACCTGAAGATAAAAGAATTATTAAAAGGAAGCTATTTTGGTGACATTCAAGAAATCAAGGGTAATATGATGATGGCTCTGATGACCATTGCAGAAAGAGAGTTCCAAAATTGCTTTGAAGGGTGGACTAGGCACTGGCATTGGTGCATAGTTTCCCAAGGGAGAACTTCAAAGGTGACTGTAGTGATATTCAGCAATGAGGTATGTATAATAGCACTTTTTCTAGGATGAGTTCGAAACTTAATTGTCATGCCTCATACAAGACAGTATTTTTACTATAGTTACCATGCTGTGCATTACATCTCTAGGAATGATTTATTTTATAAGTCCAAGTGTCTACCTTTTGGACTGTCATCACCCATTTTACCTAACTCCCACTCTCCAGTTCTGGCAACCCCCCAAGCTATTCTATCTGTGAGTTAAAGTTTTTTAGTTTAAACATTTTTTAGATTGTATATGTAAGTGAGATCATACACTATTTGTCTTTGTTGGACTGACTTATTTCACATAATGCCCTCAAGTTTCACCCATATTGTTGCAGGTGACATAATATTATTCTCATTTATAGCTGTATAGTAGTCTAAAATACACATACATATCACACATTATTATCTATTTATTGACACTTAAGTTGTTTCCATATGTTAGCTATTCTTAGTAATATGACAATGGGCGTGCAGATTCTCTTTAAAATCCTCATTACTTTCCTTTGAATATATACCTGGAAGTGGAATTGCTAGGTCATAAGGTAGTTCTATTTTTAATTTTTTTGAGGAAACTCCATACTGTTTTCCATGGCAGCTGCACCAATTTACATTCCCACCAACAGTGCACAAAGGTTCTTGTTTCTCCACGTCCTCACCAACACTTGATGTCTCTTTAAAAAGTCATTCTGACAGATGTGAGGTGATATCTCATTGTGGTTTTAATTTGCATTTTCTTGATGATTAATGATGTTGAGAACCTTTTCATGAATTTCTTGGCCATCTATATACCTTCTTAGGAAAAAAATCTCTTTTCAACTTCTCTGTCCATTTCTTAATCAGGTTGTTTTTTTATTTTTATTTACTTATTTTTTTCTATTGAGTTGTAAGAGTTTCTTATATATTTTGTATACTAACCCCTATCAGATTGATGGTTTGCAAATATTTTCTCCCATTCCATAGGTTGCCATTTCATTTTTTTGGATTGTTTATTTTGCTGTACAGAGCTTTTACTTTAATGTAGGTCCACTTGTTTATTTTTACTTTTATTGCTTATGCTTTTAGTATTATTAATATATATAAACAAATCATCACTAAGACCAATACCAGGATTTTTTCCTATGTTTTCTTCTAGTATTTTTATAGTGTTAGGTCTTATGTGTAAATTTTTAATGCATTTTGAGTTAATCTTTCTGAGTAGTGTAAGATAGAGGTCCAAGTTTGTCTTTTTCATGTGCATATTCAGTTTTCTCAGCAGATTTCTTAAAGAAACTATCCTTTTTCCATTGAGTACCTTGGCTTTTTTGTCTAATATTAATTGATTATACATATGTGTGATAATTTCTGAGCTATTGATCCTGTTTCATTGATCTGTGTGGCTGTTTTTATGACAGTATCATACTTGTTTTATTACTGTAGCTTTGTAATAAAGTTTTAAATCAGGACTTGTGATTTTTTTTTCTCAGGATTGCTCTGGCTATTTGGAGTCTTTGTTCTTCTTTCTCAGGATTGCTTTGATTATTTGGAGTCTTTTGTGGTTCCGTACACATTTTAGGTGTTTTTTTTTCCTACTTCTGTGAAAAATGCCATTGGACTTTTAATAGGGATTGTATTGAATCTATAAATGGGTTAGGGAAATATGGACGTTTTAATATACTAATTCTTCTGATTTGTGAACTTGAGATACATTCCGTTTATTTGTGTCTTCTTTAATTTCTTTTATCAAAGTATTGTATTTTTCAGTTCACAAATCCTTCGTCTTCTTGGTTAAATTTATTCATAAGTATTTTATTATGTTGGATGTTACTGTAAATGCCATTACTTTCTTTATTTCTTTTTCAGAAAATTTATTGTTAGTATACAGAAGTGCAACTGATTTTTATATGTTGATTTTGTGACCTGCAACTTACTGACTCATTGACTAGTTCTAACAGTTTTTTGGTGAAGTCCTCAGAGAATTTTCTCATACAATATTATAGCTTCTGCTATTATGTTGAGTTTCATCCCTTCTATACCAAATCTATTGAGCAGATGTTGAATTTTGTCAAATGCTTTTTCTGTTTCTATTGAGAAGATCTTTATCTTTTATTTTATTAATGTGATGTATCACATTTGTTGATTTGTGTATGTTAAAGTGTTCGCACATCTGAGGAACAAATGTCACATGATCATATTGTATGGTCCTTTTAATGTGCTATTGAATTCAATTTGCCAGTATTTTATTTTCTTGAAGGAAATCCTGCTTTTTTGTAATAGCATAGATAGACCTTGAGATATTATAATAATTGACAGAGAAAGGTAAATACTGTCTGTTGTCACTTATAAGTGGAATCTAAAAAGGCTGAACTTACAGAAACATAAAGTAGAATGGTGATTGCCAGGTGCTGAAGTGGGGTGGGTTGGAAGGGAGAGATGCTGGTCAAAAGGTGCAAACTTCCAATTATAAGATAAGTAAATTCTATGGATCTAACGTACAATATGGTGACTATAATTAATAATACTATGTCATACATTTGGAGGTTCTTAAGAGAGTAGATCTTAAATATTATCACCACACAAAAACAATAGTAATTTTGTGAGAGGATGGAGTTGCTAACTAAACTTATTTTAGTAATCATCTCACAATAATACATATATTATCACATTGTACACATTAAACTTACATATGTTATATCAATAATATCTTAATAAATCTGGAAAGAAAATAAAACAAAGACCCAAACCCATTCTGGTGCCTCTGCTTTATAGTTATAGATTCTGTCAATGATTCCTTGCAGTGTTCTACAGAGCTATGTATGGTCTCTCTGTGTAACTCATATTTAGACAGCAAGTGGGGAATATGAGTGTTTTATGTTCTACTTTTCATCAGGTACATGTTTTCTTGATATATACATGTTAATATTCTTGATATTTACATATATACACATGCATATATTATATTGTCTATGTACTTCACTATTTTCTATTCTAATTGCATATTGTGTTAACGTAGTTTCTTGAGATAGAGGAAGTATACTATGTCATGGAGGATCATATGTCTAATGTACTTTAGTACATCTTAAAGTATATAACTAGGGATGCCAGGATAGTTCAACAGGTTGAATGCCTGACTTGCAACCGTGAGGTTCAGGCATCGAATCCAGGCCTCAGCCCATAGAAACTCACATGCTGAACTGTGGTGCGTAACTGGTGACTGCCAAGGTGGTGGCCCCCACTTCAGTTTGCCATGTGTGGCCCCATATCCATCTGTGTGGAATGAAACTATATCAAAAAACTAATGAGGTGCAGCTATTGAGACTGCTCTGGCCCCTCCCCCTTCTCTTTCTCTCTCTCTCTCCCCCCTTCTCAAAACAATAAAATAAATCTTTCTTAAAAAGTATATAACTAGCTTGTATGATATTGTTATATTTGAAATTAGAGCCTAAATTCACTGTAAAGAAAAGCATCTCTAAAACATTATTTTTTATTAGCAAAATTAAATGCAGTGAATTTTTGACAATGGTTCAATAGGCAGGAAATGCTATATCAAAGGATTGGAACTTATCTCTTTTATTGGTAATGAATGCTGGTAGAGTTTCAAGTACCAATGCACAATGATGGCAAATTACTTGCAATTATTAATGTATTGTAACGTTAACATTGTTAAATTAAATTGATTCTATCTTAAAGAAAATAAATATGAGGCTGGAATTCTGTTGCTTAAGCTTATAAATATTGAATTGAAAACTAATGTAGAAAATATTTGAATAATATTGTATAGAAATTCAATGTTGTTAAAGTGCTTTTAAAAATAGACTCACAAATTAATTTTATAAGATTTTAACAATTTTTGCCCATTCTATCTATTTTTCCATTAAAAATAGTAGAGCATGTACTTTATTTAGATATGTGAAGAGCATTTTCTTTTAATTGAAAACATATAAAATCAATTAATGCATATCTACTTCATAGTGTTATTTTTATGTAGCTAATGAAACATTGTATATCCAAACTATTGTACGGTACTTTAACTAATCCCATTATTATCTTTATAAACTGACTTTTGAAAAACATCAAAAATACATGATTAAAAATTTTTCAGTAGTGTTGGAACTACATTAATAGTAATTGTAACTGAATTAATTTTAAATGTATAGCAACTAAATTAATTTTATGTTTTTTCTGCCTCTTTGTTTTCTCATTAATAAGAGAGTAAAATCTGCAGTTGAGTTGAGAAAGGAGGGAACCATAGCTTCATTAGGCATTAAGGATGACATGCAAAGCAATGTAAAAGAGGTGATGTTTCAGAAAGCAAAGGCGTTGGAGCGTCGACAGAAGACTGAACTAAATGAAACTGAGGAATTGGTCTCTGTGAAAAAAGATACAGAGGCCATCTTAGATACCATGCAGGACAATCACAATGTGAGAAATTCATCTCTCTCTCTCATTGAAGTATCTAGAAAAGCTGGCATTAGCTATATTGTTTATCCCAGAAAAAAAGAAATGAAATGGAAGAAAGGATCAAAATTCAGTAAACTGTCAACCACTCTGGATGAGTTATCCAAGCCTCCAAACATTCTTAAAAGGTCTTGTTTAATCAATAATTGTTATAGTTTAATAATTACATTGTGGTTTTGACCTTAATGTGATAATTTCATCCATGGAAATTGTTATTAAAATATTACTCAGCACAGAAAATATGCTAAACTTGTAGCTAGAGGACAATTCCTTATTTTTTTTAATATACAGCTATTTAATAGTATAAATAAGTGAATTGTTCAAATTGTAATTTAAAGTGGGGCTGATTTAAGAACATGTAATAAGACTAAGTGAGTCTGATGACTAAATGAAATTTTTTTAGGAGAAAAAAAATAAAAATATACTAAGTTATCTTTCTGAAGTGATTTAGGACCAAAGTTTAACCCCTGCGTTGAACAAAATACCACCCATTCAAAAGTTGAAGTAGAATGCTGGAATTTAACTGTTTTTAAAATTTAAAGTATTGAAATAAATAGTATACCTAGATAGACAAACTGGGTTTTTTTGTTTGTTTGTTTTGTTTTGTTTTTTTGTATGTTATGAGCCCTAATTCAGAGATCAATACAAAGAAATAAATTATTTTTCTCCTAACTTGGAGGTAATAGTATCTGGCATGTTTAAAAATATGGAAGGACCTAAAATAAAAACAACCCAAAGTCCAGGCATGTTCATATTTAAGTGTTCAGGACATAACTTTTTTATAACCCAAATGTATAAAGTAGTTTCCAAAAACTCTGGGCTCTGTTTCTTCTTAGATATTCCCAGATGACAAAAAATTTATTAAATGTATGCCCTTTTGAAAAGTAAAGACTTTCCTGGTGATAAGAGAGTCATAAGTGTTTTGTTCACTTTATTGCTATAAGAACTTGCTGGTTCTGAAAAAGAGTCAATTATATTTTGGTGTGGTGACTTACTGTCCCTTAGAACCTGAGGAATAACCTTTTGTAAGTGAGTGACAGTGGAACAAGAGAAGAACCCTAGTGGAGAATGCCATTCAAGTCCTGACTTCTCTGTACACTTCCTATGCTTAAATTTTGCCTGCAACAAATATTGTATCTGGAAGCTTTTTTTTTTTTTTTTTTTTTTTTTTTTTTTTTTTTTTTTTTTTTTTTTTTTTTTTTTTTTTTTTTTTT
>PVKE010050603.1:0-10901 GCA_004027555.1 Craseonycteris thonglongyai
TATAAAACTGAAAGAAACAAAGACTCATGGACACAGTCAATAGTTTAGTGGTTACCTGAGGTGGGGGTGGGGGTAGTGGGGAAGGGATTGGGGGGGAGGAGTAGGGAGGGGGAATCAAACATATGGTGATAGAAAGTGAGCTGATTCTGGGTGGTGAGCACATAATGCGATGCATAGACATTGTAATGTAGAATTGTACACCTGGAAACAGTGTAATTAATATCAATTAATGCCACTCCAATAAATTTAACAAAAAAGAATGATAAATGGAATAAAAGAAGATCCAAAATAGTGGGTTTGGCAAGTGGTATTCCTACTGCCTCCCAGGGTCACATCAAAATTACAAATGAATTATAGAATAATTAAACTCAAAAATCATCTGAAGTCTAGCTGAACAGAAAGTATATAACTAAGAACATAGAGAAAAGACCACACAAGACTGCTAAGAGGAGTGGAGACATGAAACATGCTGACCCCAAACCCACAGATAGTGTTTGAACACTGGACAGGAAACCTTGGTGATAGAGTTCTCCCTGGAAGAGGAAGGGTCTCAGCGTCACACTGAACTCCCCAGCACAGTTGGACTATGCCAGGAAAAGGAGTTACCACAAATTCTGACAGTGAAAATCAGCAAGTACTCATTTTAACCCGGTGAGATGGAAGACAGTTGGAAACACAGATACCCTCCTAAAAGCCCTGAGCACAAACTTACTCACTTGCAAACATTCACCTGGTATTTGGTGGAAGGGCACAGACTTGAGATGCACCAGAGATATACGGGGATAGACTGAGTGGTGTGGCTTTGGGGTACATACTGGAAGGACAGTTGTCCCTGTGTGCAACGTGACTCATCTGCAGCCTAAAGGAGTATGCCATCTTTTTTTATGTTAAACCCTCTTTAATAGGGCCAAATCTGAGACCGCATTGATCGCATGAAGTTTGCACATGTACACTATCTTGGTGATGCACCGGGACCCTGCTCCACATAGCTAATGCTTCATTACCCAGAGAACTCTTAGCTGCTGAGTGACCAGCCTCACCCTGCTGGTCATGGAAGCCTTATACAGCAGCAGACAACCATCAATGGCCCCCGAAGCTTTTGCTGGTAGTGACAAAAAACCTGCACCATAATAGACTCTCCTGGGGGCGCTCTTGAGGGACCAATGACCTAAGCCAAGCAGTGGCTGTCCACAATGCTTTCAGAGAATTTTCACAAAGTGGTTTGGGCCTGGAACCAATGCAAGAACCAAAGCTATATTTGCATTGTAGAAATTACAATCCACCCTCCATGGCCCCCGGGAACTCTACTCTGCCCAACTAGAGCTGTATTGCCAGGGAAACAACCAGGGCCTGGATGGTGGCCCCCACTCCACAAATTGTAGAAGCCTTTTATAGCAACTAATGGCCCTCAGCAGCTCAGGAAAATGTAGTGGTGGTCAGGTACTCAAAACCCATGCTGCAACCTCTCTTGGGCAGCTCTCAGGGATTTGCAACTGAGGTAAGCAGTAGCTGGCTGCCATTTTCTCAGGGCATTTTGTGACACATAATAGGCTGGGTACTGGCTCAAAAACTGAATCTGCAATAAACCTGTAGTATCCACAGGCCATTCTTTATGTCTCTCTGGGACCCCATACAACCCAGCTAAGGCTGCATCACTGAATGCACTCTTAATATAAGGTCAACCATCCCAGGCCCTGCACCTCGAAATGCTCATTAATAGCTGAAACTTATGGGCAGCCAGCAGGTGGGAAAAGGAATAGGGAACCCCAAGTTTTTTGCTAAGCTGTCTCAGGCCCATTACTGGTGACAGCCAGCCTTACTTTAAATGAGGCCACCTTCATATGTCTCCAGGCTGAGCACAAGCAGCAGCCAACCCCATATAGCTTTGTGGCTCCTACCAGGTAGCTGCAGGCTGATCACAGGCAAGGCTAAATTTGGCTTGCACATGATCCTCTCTCAAAAGACACCAGAAACAACACACTCAGAGGCCAGCTTTAGATCACACAATAGCACTACCTGGTTAGTCCCACAAGAAGCATATCCAAAGGGTTGTTTCAACAGACACAAGAGCCCACTGGAGTGAATTCCCATCTGCATGGTCAGCCCCCACATGTGCCGACATGCTGGGTACAGCCAATTCTCACCATTAGACAGCTTAAAAGTCAATCCCACCTCCTGGAGTGCTGGAAGCAATCAAGGGTCATCTACAACAGAAAAACACACACAGCACAGTAAAAGACATCCCTGAAACACACCGAAAGGATATTAGGGAGATGGTACCATTGGACCACACAAGACGCATACTATATAAGACAAATGAACAAAGATGAAGAAACATAAGATATCTACTTACTACATAGAATGCAAACACAGAGAAGCAGCAAGAATGAGAAAACGGGATACTGGGAGAGCTCAGTAAGTTGAGCACTTGCTTTGCAGCTCCCTGGTCCAAGAACCAAGTCCTGGCCCCAGCCTATGAAGATTCATATGCTGAACTGGGGCATGCCTCCAATTCAGTTCTTGCTGGAGTGAGCTCCCCATGTTGAAGGCCCCTGGTTCAGCTCCCACCCTGGGCATGCTTCCCATGTGGGAGGCCCCCCAACCCAACTCCTGTCCTGCACAGCCCAATGCCCCATGCCCAGGTCTTGCCCTGTGCAACCTCGTGCCCACTTGTATAATAAAACTATATTGAAAACTAATGATGTACAACTAAGGAGACTGCTCTGGCTCCTCCGCTTCCCTCTGTCTCTCTCTGTCTCTCTTGCTTTCTGTAAAAAAAAAAAAAAAATTTTTTTTTTAAAAAATCAAAAAACAAAAACAAAGAAATATGTCTCAAATAAAACAACAGAAAAATAAACCCATAAATAAAACTAAATAAAATAGAGGCAACCAACCTATTAGAGATGGATTTAGATCACTGATTATAGAAGTATTTAAGAAATGTTGTGAGTATTGCAACTAAGAGATAGCATGCATAAAGGATGTAAAAATTATAATGAAAATAGTTAAAAATAAAGTATACAATAACTAAAAGAAAGGATACACAACAAATCAATAGCAAATTAGATGAGGCAGTGGATAGAATCAGCAATGTTGAAGACAGGGTAGCAGAAAACATTTCATCTGAACAACAAAGTAAAAAAAAATTATAAATGAATATATTTGAAGGGACATGAAAGACAACATCAAGCATAACAACTTTCTTGTTATAGAAATACCAGCAGGAGGAAACACAGCACAGGATCAACAACCTACTTAAAGAAATGATGACTGAAAACATTTCTAACCTGGAAAAGAAATAACATACAAACCCAAAAAGTGAAGAGAGTCCCAAACAAGATGAGTTTAAACAGCCTTAAACCAAAGCACATTATAAGTATGATGCTAAAGGTTAAAGACAAAAAGAGAATCCTTAAATTAGCAAGAGAAAGATAACTAGTTATTTACAAAGGAGCTCTTGTAAGACTATCAGCTGATTTCTCAAAAGAAATCCTGCAAGCCAGAAGAGAGTGGCAGAAAATATTCAAAGTGATGAAAAATAAGGGCCTTCAACCAAGACTACTCCACCCAGCAAGACTATGATTTAAAATTAAAGGAGAGATAAAGAGCTTCCCAGATAATAACAAGTTAAATAAATCTATTACCACCAAGCCAGAGTTATAAGTAATGTTAAAATGACCTCTTTATACAGAAAAAAGAAAGAAAGCAAACAAAGATCAAAAGTAAGAATAATAAAATTGCAATAAACATGGACCTATAAATAATCACTGTAATTGTAAGTGAATTAAATGCTCCAATCAAAAGAGATAGGGTAGCTAAATGGGTTTTAAAAAATAAGAACTATACATATGCTGTCCATAAGAGATCTACTTTAGATGGAAAGACACACCAAAACTGAAAGAAAAAGGATGGAAAAAGATATTTTATAACAATTAAAATGAGAAAAAAAGCTGGGGTAGCAATACTTATATTGGACAAAATAGACTTTAAAACAAAGGCTATAATAAGTGACAAAGAAAGACATTAGATAAGAAGAAAGGAATCAATCCAAGAAGAGAATATTACTCTAGTGAACATTTATGCATGCATCATAGAAGCACCTCAATACATAAAGCAAATATTGACCAATATAAAGGCAGAGATCATCAATAACATAATCACAGTAGGATACTTGAATACCCAACAGACACGAATGACAGATATTCCAGACAGAAAATCAATATGAAACAGTGGCTTTAGATAACACACTAGACCTTGTGGATTTTTTTTGTTATTTATTGAGAATTTTTCCCCAAAGCAGCATTGTATGCATTTTTCTCAAGTGCTTGTGGGATATTTTCCAAGGTTAGGCCACAAAACTAGTCTCAATAAACTAAAAAAGAAAAATTGAAATTATATTTACTGTCTTATCTGACCACAATAGTATAAAACTAGAAATTCATTACAAGAAAAGCTGAAAAACACACAAACTTATGGAGACTAAATAATATGCTACCAAACAATGTGTGGATCAACAAAAAGAGCAATGAAAAAATGAAAAGATATATTGGGACAAAGAAAAATGAAAACAATGTGACCCAAAATTTATGTACACAGTGAAAGTAATTCCAAAAGAGAAATTCATAACAATGCAGGCCTACATGAAGAAATAAGAGAACTCTCCAGATAAGCAGTCTAACTTTACACCTAAGTGAACTGGAAAAAGAACAGCAACTAAAGCCCAAGATGAGTATAAAAAAGTAAATAATAGACATCAGTGCAAAAATAATCAAACTAGAGGTTAAAAAATAAACAACACCAAAGACCAATAAAACAAAGAGCTGTTTTCTTGAATAAAAAAAAAAAGACAATTCTTTACCAGTCTTATCAAGAAAAAAATAAGACCCAAATAAATAAAATTAGATATAGATGAGAAGTAAAAGCAGACACCACAGATATAAAGAACTTATAAGAAAAAACTATGAGCATTAACTATATATAAATAAACTGAACAATCTGGAAAAAATTGATAAACTTTTAGAAACATAAAATCTTCCAAGGCTGAATTAAGAAGAAACAGAAAATTTGAAAAGACTGACTACTATCAACAAAATTTGGGAAATAATTTGCAAGCTCTCTCCACAACAAAACAAAAGTCCTGGACCAGATAACTTCACAGGTAAATTTCACCATTCAAAAAAAAAGAACACTTATTTTTATCAAACTATTCCAAAAAATTCAAGATAAAAAGAAAAGCTTCTCAAGCTTATTTTACAAGGCCTAAATTATCCTGATTCCAAAACAAGACATTACAAAATAAGAACAAAAACAAACAACAATAAATATTAACAATAAATTATTTTTTTTTAAATATAGTCTTATATTTCTAATAAACATAGATGAAAAAATTCTCAACAAATTATTAGCAAACCAAATTCAGCAAAACATAAAAAAAAATACATCATAGTCAAGTGAAATTAATTTCTATTAATATTATGAAAGGTTGGTTAAATATCTACAAATTAATTGACAAAATGAAAACTGAAAATAATGTAGTCATATCAAAAGATGCAGATAAAACATGTGACAAAATGCAGAATCTATTTATAAAGGGTGTCCCAAAATTCACACAAGATTTGAATTTGCATCATTTGAGATAAAGTGTTGCCAACAAAAAAAAAAAGACAGCATGACAGCTGACAGTTCAGGGTTATTAAAAATGGAGTGCTACATGAAAGAACAACGTGTTTTCATTGTTGAGCAATGAAAATATACAATTTTTAATTATAAACCTGTGTTTTCTATCAAAATTACTTCTTGCGTGAATTTTGGGACACCCTTTAATAAACACCCTCAAGAAAATGAAAATAGAGAACACATATTTCAACATAATAAAAGCTATATACGAAAAACCTACAGCTAATATCATATTCAATGGAAAAAGCTAAAAGCATTCTTCTTAAGATTAGGAACAAGACAAGTATGCCCACTTTTATCACTTTTATTCAACATAATACTGGAAGTCCTTGCCACAGCAATCAGGCACACACAAACAAAAATTATCCAAATGGAAATAGAAGTAAAATGGTCATCATTTGCAGATGACATTATACTATATAGAGAACACCCCAAAGATACCAGCATAAAACTATTAGAAATGATGAAGGAGGGAGAGTTGTGAGGGGAGGTGGGAGTGGGCACCGGATATATGGTAGTGGAGGGGGAGCTGATTCTGGGTGGTGGGCACATAACGCGATGCATGGGTGATGTGATGTGGACTTGTACATCGGGAAACTATCTAATTGTTACCAACCAATGTCACCCCATTAAATTTAACAATAAAAAAAGAAAAGAAATGAATGAATTTATTAAAGTAGCAAAATGCAAAATTTATACTCAGAAATTGTTTGCATTTTTATATATTGATAACAAACTATCTGAGGAAGCCGGGATGGCTCAGTGGGTTAAGTGCTCACTTTGCAGCCCCGGGGACCAAGGATCGAATCCCGGCCCCGGCCCGTGCGGAACCATATGCTGAACTGGGAGTTCCCCCAGTTCAGTTCTCTCTCTGTCTCTGTATCTCTCTCTCTCTCTCTCTCTCTCTCTCTCTCTCTCTCTCTCTCTATAAAAATAAATAAAAAAATATATATTTAAAAAAAAAAAAAACAAACTATCTGAAATAGAAATTAAAAAAATAATCGTATTTGCAATTGCATATAAAAAATAAAATAAAATACTTAGGAATAAATTTAACCAGAAAAGTAAAAGACCTATACTCAGAAAATTATAAGACACAGAAGAGAGAAATTAAAGAAGACATAAATAAATAAAAATATATACCAAGTTCACGGATAGAAAAAATTAATATAGTTAAAATGTTCACACTACCCAATCAATGTATACATTCAACGCAATCCCTGTCAAAATATCAATGGCATTTTTTCACAGAACTAGAACAAATAATTCTAAAATGTATATGGAACCATAAAATAACCCAGATAGCCACATTAGTCCTGAGAAATAAGAACACAGCTGGAGGAATCACACTACTTTATATCAAATTATACTACAAGGCCATATAATCAAAATAGCATGTTATTGGTATAAAAGCAGACTCATAAATCAAAGAAACAGAAGAGAGCACAGAAATAAATTTGTCCTTATATGGTCATTTAATATATAACAAAAGAAGCAGTAGTTTATATTGTGATGAAGACAATCAATTCAATGAATAGTGCTGGGAAAACTAAATAAATACGTGCAAAAAAAGGAAACTAGACCAGCTTTCTATGTCATGTACAAAAAAAAACTGGAAATAAACCAAAGACTTAAAAGTAAGAACTGAACCATAACACTACTAGAAGAAATGTAAGAAATAAACTTTCAGACATTACCCTCAGTAATGTTTTTACTGATATAACACCTCAGTCAGGGGACAAAAAGGAAATTATAAACAAATAAGACTAAAATAAACTAAAGCTTTTTTCACAGCAAAGAAAAAGACATCAACAAAATAAAAAGACATCCTACTGAATGGGAAAGACATTTTTCAATTATACATCTGATGAGGGTTAATATCTAAAATGTATAAAACTCATAAAACTCAACACCAATATATATGGTCAACAGACATATAAAATATGCTCAGTTTAACTAATAACTGAAGAAATGCAAATAAAAACCACAATGAGGTACCATCTTACTCCTGTCTGAATGGCTAAAATCAATAAATCAACAGACAATAAGTATTGATGAGGAAATGGATGAAAGAAAACTCTTATGCACTGTTGATTAGATTGCAAATTCATGAAGCCACAACAACAAAAAAACAGTATAGAGATTCCTCAAACATTAAAATATTTAATTATCTTATTACCCAACAATTCTACTCTTGTGTACTTATCCAAAAAAAAATCCAAAACACTAATTTAAAATAATATATGCACCAGTCTTTTTACTCCAGTGCTATTCACAATAGCCAAGATATGGAAGCAACCAAAATGCCAATCAATAAATAATTGAATAAAGATTTTTGGTAAATCTATATAGTTAAGTATTACTCTACCATAAAAAAGTGAAAATTTACTATTTGAAGCAATGTGGATGGGCTCAAAGGATATTGTGCTAAGTGAAATAAGTCAAACTAAGGAAAACAAATGCATACAATCTCACTTATATGTGAAATTTAAAGAACAGAATAAATGAGAAAAAAAAATCATACAGAGACTAATAGATTCAGAGAACAAACAGGTGGTTGCTAGATAGAAGGAGGTAGAGAGAATGACTGGGTAAGGTAAATGGATTGAGAAATACAATTGGCATTCACAAAATAGTCAAAAGGGATATAAAATATAGTAGGAGAATATAGTCAATAATGTTGTAAACTATGTATGGTATCAAATGAATACTAAATTTATTGTCAGTTCACTTAATAATTTATATAAATGCCTACCCACCGCACTGTGCACTTGAAAATAATATAAAATAATACTAAATGTCAACTATAATTTTTAAAAATATATAGTCACAGGATGTAAATACAACATAAAAAATATGGTCTATTGTATTGTAATAACTGTGTATGTGAGATGAATAGTAGACTTGTTGGGATTATCACTTTGTAACAAGCTGTGTAAATGTCTAATCATGATGTTATTTTGTATACCTAAACCTAATTTAAAAAACACAATAAAGTATTACCTCACACCTGTTAGAATAATTATTATGAACAAAAAGAAAATAAAATAAGTATCGATGAGGATGTGAAGAAGAGAACCCTAGTGCACTGTTGGTGAGAATGTAAATTGGTGCAACCACTATGAAAAACAGTATGAAGTGTCATAAAAAAATTAAGAAAAGAGTTACCATATGAATCAGTAACACCTCTTCTGTGTATGTATCTCAAAATGTTGAGAACACTTATTCATAAAGATATACCAGTATGTCCCCCTACTTTTATTGCAGCACCCTTAAAATAATAAAGACATGGAAACAACTTATTCTTTGATAGATGATTGGAAAAAGATGTAGTGTATATATACAGTGGAATGAAATTCAGCCCTTAAAAAGATAAAATATTGCCATTTGTGACAACATGGATGGATCATGAGCGTATTCTGGTAAGTAAAATAAGTCAGAAAATGACAAGAATATTATGATATTACTTACATGTGGAATATAAAACACAAAGCAACAAATTAGCAACCAAACAAACAAATTCATTGGTACAGACAGCAAAATGGTGGTTACCAGAGGAGAAGGAGGGTGCGAGGTCAAAAAAGTTAATGAGAGTCAAATGTGTGGTGATGGAAGGAGACTAGACTTTAGGGAGTGAGCACACAATTTAGTATACATATTTCACATTATAAAGTTGTACGGCTGAAATGTATATAATTAATATTATTCTAATAAATTTTGAAAATATAAAATAATTATATTTGAGAAATACAGAAACAAAATATAAAAGAGAACCTAAGAGACATATTGGAGAGGATTAGTAGATAAAATATAAGTTTAAGAGAAAAAATTAAATATAGAGGACAAAATATACACAGAGGTATTTGTGAGACATTACCATATTTAAAGCAAGTTATGTAACCTTAAATTAAAAAAACTATAGTCTTAAAAAAATAAATCAAAACAAGGAATATTAGGAATATGAAAGTAAAGCTGCAGAACAACAAAGGAAAAGAGAACTAAAGCTGCCTTTGAGTTAACTCTTATAATATTAACTACAAAAGATAAACTATGAGCTTGAGAACTAAGTTCTTAATAGATTAGTTTCAAAATAAGTAAAATGTATACAATAAAATTTTACAGTAAATTGATAAATTCACTCACTACTTTAAGAGAAGATATCTCTAAAGTAGGCAAAAATAGTTATCAAAGATTTGAAAACTGAAAAGAACAATTAACAATGTTGGTCTAACAAACACAATTAGTGAATGTGGATTCACTTCAATCAAGCATGCAAGGGACATTATGCAAAATGCTATGCATTAGCTGTAACGTAAGTCCTATTAAAAAAATTGACAGCTTATCTTCTAACCCAAATTCATTGTTCAATACATTATAACTATCATGTAAAAATGTTATAAATAGGCAAACAATCCAAAAAGATTGAAAGTAAAGAAACAAAACTATTATTATTCACTCATCTTGTTTACTCATAAAATAACTAAGGTAATTAATTAGTAAAAGTTAATAATATTAAATAAATTTAGCAAGTTTACTAGAAATATCATCCATCTATATATAAAAGTCAATGGCATGTATATATCTCAACAAAAAATATAATTCATGGGAAGCCAGGATGGCTCAGTGGGTTAAGCGCTCACTTTGCAGCACCGGGGAACGAGGATCAAATCCCGGCCCTGGCCCTTGTGGACCCATGTGCTGAACTGGGGAGTTCCCCCAGTTCAGGTCTCTCTCTGTATCTGTATCTCTCTCTCTCTCTCTCTCTCTCTCTCTCTCTCTCTCTCTCTCTCTCTCGTCAAAAACAATTAAAATATATATATATATATAATCCAATTTTTAGAAGATGGCATTTAAAATAACAAGAGATAAAAAAGGAGTTATCAAAAAAAGTGTATATCCTAAATAGGTAAAATTTCAGGGCTTTATTAAAATAAATTAAAGCAAGCCTTAATAATAAGTGAAACAAAAATGCCATGTCTAGAAAACAAAATGTTTTTTAAACTTATCAATTCTTGGGAAAGTTGGGATGGCTCAGCGGGTTAAACTATTACTTTGCAACCCCGGAGCCAGAGGATCAAATCCCTGCCCCGGCAGACCTATATACTGAACTGGGGTGTGCCCCAGTTCTTGCTGGGGCCTATGCAGGAGGTTTTCAGCCCAGTTCCTGCCCTGTGCAGCCCATGCCCACCTGTGGAGTGAAACTATATGGAAAACTAATGCTGTCA
>PVKE010050604.1:0-10898 GCA_004027555.1 Craseonycteris thonglongyai
AATGCTGGTGCCCTCTCCCACCTCCCCTCCCACTCTCCCTCCCCCCTCCTCCCCTTCCCTCAGGCAATCATCCAGCTATTGAGTGTGTCCATAGGTCTCTGTGTCATTACTTTCAGTTTTATATTCCACCTATAAGTGAGGTCATATGTTTCCTGATTTTTTCCGTCTGAATGGGAGAATACCACACATGCAATTTGATAAAATATAACATATGAAGCTTCGTAAATATATCTAAAATAGTGACAAAGAATCCTAATGCAGTGAATTGTGAATTCCACTTATGTTTAACCATAACAAAGAAACCAAAGTATATTTAACTTTGATTTTAATTTTAAATAATACAAACAATATTAGTACCCAAAAGTCATTTAATTTTTACTTTTGAATATTTTGAATAGGTGTATATTTATTTTTATGACCGCTGCTTTGATTGAAGAAAAACCTGATTTTTCAATCCATGAATTTTTTTTTTTTGAAAAAAATTAGAAACACCATTAGTGTTAGTTAGTATTTTCCAAAGGCATTTCGTTCTTACTAATATAAAAAATATTGTACTTAAGATTTTAAGTATTTCTCTATAATCACAGTAGAATTGATCATCTATAATCACTGGTTAATGATAATGTTAAAATAAATGCTTGTTAACTGTAATTGACTAAAAAGAAGCAAGACAAGCAGCATGTCTGATGACTAATTTGGGATGTTCTGAGCGAATACTTACATATTTCCAGTAATTTTTTTTTCATTGTTAAATTTAATGGGGTGACATTGATTGGTAACAGTTAGATAGTTTCTACATGTACAAGCCCACATCACATCACCCATGCATCGCATTATGTGCTCACCACCCAGAATCCGCTCCCCTTCCATCACCATATATCCAGTGTCCACTCCCACCTCTCCCCCCATCTCTACCTCCCCTCTCCTCCCCCCTCCCCAGGTAATCCATAACAGTAATTTTTAGTAATGCTGAATTTGTCATTAAAAAGATGACAACTTTTTGGAAAGGAATTTAAGTATATTGATTATCACAAGTAATGTCTTAGGGCAGGATGTCTATTTCCCTCTTCATGTCCATCTTAGCTTTGTAGTTTTATTTTCTTTTGTTTTGAAGGGTATTTTTAAATTAAAAATATTAGATGAATTGAATTGGAAATGTTGCTTCTGTGTTTTTAAACCCCTTTCTGATGGCAATGAGGTACAAAAAATGGTTCTTTTTCTTGACCATCTCCTGCCTTAGAGCAGTGCCTCTCGTTGTCTAATGGGAGCATGAATCGTGTAAGATCTTGTTAAAATGCAGGCTCTCACTGTGTAAATGTTGAACGTGGCCTGAGAGTCTGCATTTCTAAGTCGTCCTGGGGGTCTGCACTGCACACTTTGAGGGGCAAGGTCTGAATTGCTTATTTTTCATAGTCCCAGAGTTAGGCTTTACATTAGTACTTTCCAAATAAAGGAACCTTTGAATGATTCCAAGAGATGTTGCCTCTGCAGAGTTTCTGACTTGGACCTTCATACCAGATGATCAGCATCAGTGTTTCAGAATTTATTTCTGATTCCTTGGACTTTCCATATTGGATCGTGCCAAACTATAGACAACTTCAGCAGTGACAGTAACATCTTGGCCCACATCTTGGCTACTTAGAAAGTGGAGTTGGCACAACATGTAGAAACTTTGCTATGACAAGAAGGCAGGATAGTTAGTGGCAGTTTGACAAGTCTTTCTGCACGGAAACAAATTAAGATGCTTTGACAGCTCTGAAAAAAGCTGTTCTCTTTGGCATTTTACTTCTTGCAGTGTTCTCTGAGCATGTTATCTAAATTTCTTGTGAAACAACACATATATAGTCCAGGAATTTCTTTAGTAGCCAAGTCACTCCTCTGAGTTCTGTCAGTTGTGAATAACCCTCAAGGATTTTTATTCTCTTGTTAAATGTACCTTTAGAGTTTGCAGCCATCAGGCATGCATTACAATACAACTTTCACTTTCCCCAATCTTTCATGTCTCTGATCTTACATCATGTCATCTTTCTACTGACTAAAATAGTATAGATAACCTTTTAAAAAAATATATTCATGGACATAATAACATTAATTAAAGTCCTGCTCTAGACAAGGAATGCTATGATAGGTACCAAGGAATCTAGATACAAAGATTAGTAAGTCAGGATACTGTCCTCAGAGGACCTATAAGGTAACAGAGAGATATAAAACCGTGCACATGGATTGCAAGGTAAAAAAGGATATGTGCTCCAGCAAGTTATAGATTACATGTTGGCAGAGTGTATCAAAAGCATGCGATGATTTCCAACCCAGAGCAGTGTATTGGAGGTGTAGATGTGCCAGAGCCCGGTAGCTTCAGTGCTGGACTTTGAAAATGAGTAGAACTTAGAGGTGGGGATGGAGCAGAAGCTAGAGCAACATATTGTAAAGCTGGGAAATGAGGGATGCTGCTTGTGGAATCGGTGGTGTATTATCTTTTTATTTGGTTGTGGCCATTATCCTTAAATTATGAAGAAAGCAGATTAACACTAGATTATGGATGGATGATATTGAGAAGACTAAGGTTTTACACATCCCTAAAAGTCTTTTACCACTGAATAAAAGAGATACAGGGGAAGGAGAGGAAATGTGGTCTGAAGCCTCTGAAATGGCAGTATTTTTTTGCAATCTAGTGTCTAGGCTCTCATTTCTACCCTCAAGGTTAGTGAGGTTTTGGATTCCAGCTCCTCCCCTTCACTGCAGCCAGAAAGCTTCTAGCCACTCCTGCGGGGACCATAGAGCAGGAGAGAGAATCACCTTATACCCTAGGAACTAGAAGGAAAAGGACCACAGGTTTTTATCTGAAAAAAAGATGAATGATATCACTTAACACTCATGTGGTTTAGCACATTTTTGTAGTAAACTATCTGGATTTTATGCAACCCTTTTTGATGTTTTATTTTTGTAAAACTACAAATTTATTTTTCTCTACTCGTGCTTCAAGTGCATCCCTTTTTATGAGCTATATGACTTGGCAGCAAAAAATACAAATGTGTAAATTGCATTTGGCTAGCCATCATATTTAATTTTTTCTTAAACTGTGTTATTACCTCCTAGGCACTTTCTGTAGCACATTTGTTCAAAACAGATAATTATATCATCATGGCTTTTCACAGAGAAGAGGGGGATTTTAATGAAAATGCCACTTTTAATAAGAAACCTCAATAATGTATGGTTTTGGTTGTTCCAGCTGAGATATTAATGGGCTCTTTTTTTTTCTCTAGAATTTAGTAACAAAAAGATGGAAGGAGTTTGTTTTGAAACACAAGGCTAAAGAAGTTGGAAAAATAATTCTCAGGATAGGACATATAGTATATATAAACTAAAATTCTCAACATTTACTTTATGCTATATACTACTTCTCCTAAGTGTTTTCTTATTGCTACCAACGAAAAGAAAGAGGGAGGAAAAGAGGGAGAAGAGGAAAGAAACAAGCCAAAAGAGTAATTGAGTCAAGCAAATTTTATTGAATATATTTTTACCTTTTCAAATTTCATGGATTTGTTTCTAGAAAAGAAGAAAGAAATAGACAAAAAACCTTTAAGATCTTCAGTGTTCTATTCTAAAGAGGTTTGTTCCCACACGAAGGGAAACCTAAGGATCTTTAAATTTACATATAAGAACTTCTCAAAATATGTATTTCCATATATTTTTTTCTTCAACCCAACCAAGTGGCCATATCTACTCTTCAAGGAGAATATATATAGTTGAAAAGGGCAGGATGGGTAATACACCTTCCCATTTAAAAAGTCTAAACAAGGAAGTAAAGGAAGGAAAAGAAGAAAAGGAAGAAATTTTGAAATGGGGAAAGTTATTTTTAGAAAACTTATTTATTCATTTATGCAGTAGTGTTTGTTGGGTAAAACTACCATGTATCAGGTGATATGCGGCAAAGGGAGGAGGTAGAAAGATTGGCAAGGGCCATGCACAAAGGGCCTTGAGCCTAGCCAGCAGACTGAATGGTATTCTCGTTCTAGAGCCCTCAGAGTACTAAAATGCCGTTGACTATTTGTGGAGGAAAGGACCTGGCAGAAAAGATGGGGCACATTTGATCATGGGCATTCCTTAAAAACTAGTAAAACTTAAGCACAGAACTCAGTGACTGCTTAGCATGCTAATTGTTGGCCTACAGAAGGATTGTGAGTTTCAGGGATGCTGGGATGGCTCAGATGGTTAAGCACTTGCTTTGTAGCCCTGGGGTCCGAGGATCAAATCCAGGTCCCAGCCCATGTAGACCCACCCATATGCTGAACTGGGATGTGCTTCTTAAGTGGGAGACCCCCAATTCAGTTCTCACTGAGGTGAGCGTCCCATGTGGGAGGTCCCTGGTTTGGCCCCCAGCTCATGGGGGTATGCCTCCCATGCAGGAGGCCCCCAGCCCAGTTCCTGCCCTGACCAGCCCCCTGCCCACCTGTGTGGAATGAAACTGTGTCAAAAACTGATGATGTACAACTATGGAGACTGCTCTGGGCCGTCCCCCTTCTCTCTGTCTCTGTCTTCTCTCTGTCAAAAACAATAAAATAAATCTTAAAAAAAATTTTTTTTAATTTAAGAAACATTGTGAGTTTCACAGGATAGAGGCTGTGTCTCTTTTATTTGCTGTTGCCCTACTCCCAGGGAAGCACAGGAAGCACAGTAGGCATTCTTTAATAACTGTCCCAACTCTCAGCTTACTACTGGTAACCAACTAATCATCCTGAAAATTTTTGCAAACATTTTACAATAAATTTTTGAAATTCTTATTAAACATACTTTGTAATACATTTGATGGTGGTTATTATCAATGGTTAATAAGTTAGACTAAATTACTACTGAATTATACCAATTAAAACAAAAAGCAGGCAAAAGCTTTTAAAAGAAGAATGCAAGTAGGAATTCTAATACTACTCCCATTAAAATCATCCAACATAAATTCTCAAAAACATATTTATCTGAGGAGAGTAGGGGTAAGGTTGTTTTAAATGATAGAACTTATAAGCATCTCAACATACTGACCCAGAAAATGGAATACGTATATGAACTAGAATATGATAAAACCCTCAAAATGCATAAAACAAAATACATACATCATTAAATATAGATCACTACTATATTAGTGTCATCATAATGAAAACAGACATTTTTCATCAAGGTAAAAATCAAAGAAAATTTGAATGTCTTCTTTGGGAAAGATTTATTTTGTCCTCCATTCTAATTACTCTTTTTCACTGTATGTAGTTGGTACTCATGGTCAGAGAAATTTAAATTTTACATGCTGTAGGTAGTACTTAGGACATTTTTGGTAATTAGTATGTATTTTAAAATTATTTCTTCATTAGTTAAACTACTGCCAAAACAGATTATTATTAAAAGAGCATGCATTGTATAAACAGCAAGGAAAACAAGATTTATACCTATGTTTTCTAACATGTTTGCCATGTCATTAAGTAAAATAAATCATCACATGAGAGGAGAATGCATGAGGTGATTACTACAAGTCCTTTTAGATATAACATTTTTGGAATCTTAGTTATCAATAGATTAACTATATTTCTAAACTCAGAATTTTTGGATTTTTATTTTTATAGGTAGATATATGCTCCTAATGCTTGTAGACAGGCCTTACTGGATGGTCTGGATCTGGTAGCCTATGCAAAGATAAAACAGAAAGAAAAAGAAAGTCACAAATTTGGATAATTTTATATCCTTAATAGTCTTTCTCAGTCTAAGAAATGTCAAAAGTTGAAAAATTGTTAAATTACAGTCATTGGAATTATTTTTTTCTTATGATTATTCCAACTATATGATTTCTCTTGTATTTCTGGCTGAAATGGAGACCATATTATGTTCTGGACCACCCATCTCAGAAACATAGGTCAACTCACACATACTAGAGACAGTAGTTTTGTCCGTCAGTGAAAGGTGGTCATCTCAGCTAAGGCCCAAAGAAAACCTTTGTGCCCTTTTTCAAGGTTTATCCTGTAGGTCTTGAGATCTTAGGAGATAAAGAAGACTAAAGAATGGAAGTCCTCTTGTTCTTAGACTTAAGAGTCTTTGTGATTACATCCAAAGTTCTGTGAAAGATTTATATGGCATTATATATGTAGAAGGAAGAGACTGTCTGAACTAAGAATTCTCAATACTGTAATTTATTTAAAAACACAGTCTGCTTTCAGGTTTGGGGCATTAATTATTCTATACATTCTATTTACTTGGACTTTGACAGAAAAAGAGTATATAAATGGAAACCATAATCTGGATAAACTTTTTTCAAGCTATCTTTCTGCAAGTAGTAATATTTCAAGAGATATAAACAGTACTGAATAAGTGATGCATGGCAAAGGCTTAATAGTATCAGAAGTAAAGTACATGAGCAATAGAGTTTACTTACCATTTTTGCCATTGTTCTATTGTACTTTCAAAAAGGTTAGGTGGCTTTGTGGTGAAACCAAATACAGTTTAGTCTATCTCCCACTTCATTTATTAGTATATGAAAGTTTCTATAAAACATATTTAAATTTGTTATTTTTTTCCCCAAATGTAATGGAATGCTTTCATGGAATGTGTAGGGAGAGTTTGTGGAATATCAATCAAGGTAGCATATAATCACATTCTGGTATGTTTCATACCATATGCAATCGTTGGTGTGAGATGAAAGAAGGGGTTTTAGATGAAAAGTTTATTTTTCATGATGTTATGAAAATAGGGTGTGTTTAGGAGAGGTTGAATTTGAGTAGAGGTTGAATTTGAATAGAGGTTGAATCTTTCCTGTGCCCAAGAGGCCCACTGTGAGCAAAGATATGGACATAGGGAAAGATGGTAAATAACTAAAGAAAACTTCAGTGATGAGCAATAGAGAACCACTCTACAATACAAAGCAGAGAAACTGCAAGGTGGTGAAAGCAGTGCTTTGTGTGGATAACTTTGGAAAGAAGGCGGTTGTTTGAATTGAAATTGGAAGTCATTGTAGCCACAAAATACCAGGATGGCTCAGCAGTTGATTGTTTGTCTTACAATTGCAAAGTCTGCGGTTCAATTCCTGACTCCGGCCCTCACAGACCCATATGCTGAACTGCAGTGTGACGAGTAACCGCCAGGATGACTTGATGGCACATGTTCTCACCTCCCATGCAGGAGGCCCCCCTGGTCAATTCCTGCCCCTTATGGCTATATCCACCTGTGTAGTAAAAACGTGTCACAACTAATGATTTACAGCTATGGAGGCTGATCTGGGTCCTATGCCCCTTCTCTCTCTTTGATTCTCTCTCCCCGCTCAAAAAACAATAAAATAAATCTTTAGTGTATATGCATATATATACACACACACACACTCACAAATAAATAATATATATCAGTATGAGAAATTACCATTTTCCTCCTTTGAGCTAGCTTTATCATTCTGTTTACCTCATTAATAAACAAATAACCTTTGACATGTTCTCCCTATATTTTTGCATGGGAATAATGTTTTCAGTTAAAATTCTATGTTGACAACATCAGTGAAGCCTTATTTATTTATTTATTTATTCATTTATTTCTTTTACTTGGGCTGATTTCCAATACCATTGTGAGAGAATAATGGCACTGTATTTGAAAAAAAAATTTTTTTTAATTTTTGCTTCATAAATCCTTCATTTTTTTGCATTACTTTGGAATATCATTTATATTTAAGTTTTAAAACATGAACATTTTAAGTTATTTTGAGCATAAGCTAGTCATTTTTTAAAATAATCAAGTGTCCCTCTTCATATTAGAACAGAAAAAATAGAATTGAAGTGAAGTGAATAGAAAGTATCAGCAGCAAATGTGCACACAGTGAGAACAATGATATATATCTATAATATGTATGAAATCTTTTGTACTGGCATTTCAAACAAAAGAGTTTGAAAACCAATGATTCAAATAACCTTTGCTCCAGGCTAATGCAAGATAAGTGACTTTGGAAAGTATGAATTTAATGATCACACCTAGTTTAACATCAAAGTACTCAGGGGAAACAGATTTAAAATAGCAGCTCAGGCAATTGTATATTTTGCCTACATTCTTGTGTATCCTTTATGTGGACATATTCCACGACAGGATGAATATACTTCAGAAGGACTTGCCCACTAACTCTGCTTTCCAACTCTGATAGTTATGATGTATTATTCTTAGAAATGGAGGAAAAGGATTTATAAATTCAGCTCTAAACTATATTGTTAGATATCTCAATACAACATGACAATTATATCTAAACAGAAAATGAAACCTATGTCAAAGGGTTCTGAAATATGCATTAGAAAAATGTAAACTTAAAAATCCATTTCATATTTGAGATGGAAAAAAAGGCTTCTGTTTATCTAAGTGGCATATTCAGGGGTATAGTGTGGGGTACTCTGCCATATTTGATTTTTCTAATATGTCCTTGAGTTCTAGTGTCATTTTGGCCCTTTTCAATATGGAAAGCTCTGTGCAGCTGATTTAACAAATTCAATGTAATTAAATGAAAATATATTAGAAACCCAACCAGAAAAAAAGATATCAAGTGTATTTTAACATCAGAATTTCTTTCATCATATTACCATTCATAACTGGTACAGAATTTTAGTTCTGTGTAGAAAGAAGATTTTGCTGAAATAAATTCATGCTAAGCCATCTCTTTAATTGGAAACTTCACCTAAGCTAAAAAATGTGTTTAAAGGCCAGGACAAAGTTTAAGATGGTAAATGACCTGCCTTTTTGTGACTAAGTTCTATCTATCACCGTGAAACCTTTTTAAATCCAAAAAAGAGAGACTTACATTTAGATGCTCTTTTAACACAAGGTACAATTTTCTTTCTGTTATCACTCTCTGGAATAGTGACTTGGGATTCAGAGGAAGCGTTGTGAATGCAAGTGAGTGGAGCATGTGTCCAGATCACCAGAGTTACTTCTTTAAACTCTTTTGGCCTTCCCCAGAGTTTCTGCAGGCTCTTCCTTTAACTATCTGTCCGGCCCCCACACTCAATGCGTCTAAGGACAGCCTTAGTAAGCCTCTATGGAGGCTGTTACCCTCAAGTATGTTTTGGGATAAAACAGTCAGAACCTTTCATTTCTCTTATGGAAGGTATTATATTCAAGTTATTCTTGCTTTTTTATATTGCCTTGTATCTGAACTGCATTCTTTTCAAGTTCAAACTTGGAGGTGGTCAAATGAAGTGTTCTATGAAGCTTTGCTATTCAGAGTGCAGAGCAGTAAGGGCTGATCAAGTGCACCTTAATGTGCAGTCTCTCCACAGGAGCGATAGTGAATTTGGCTTATCCCAAAAGGGTCAGTGAATTGAAGAGCTATTAAATTTGCTGTAATGGCCCCAATTGAGCTTTTCATATCTTTCTCTTCTCCCACACAGTGGAGTTTTAACTCAATGATGGCAGCCAAGTTTAAGAATGTTTTTAGGGCAATTGCAAGTGGAAACTTTCCCAGGGCAAAGAAATAATGAACTCTAAAGCCTAAGAGATGGTGTTTGAGTGGAACTGTTTTCTCTGTAAACTGCTAATATCAGAATTTCATGTAGGAGGAAGAAAGAGGTAGAAGGTTAAGAAATAAATGTATTTCACTAGTTATTTAGACTTCATATATTTGTGATTAAAGATGTAACTTGGGCCTTTGCAAGGTATTTTTGGCTGTGATCTAAAATGCATTGCTACTCAAGATGCACCCACCTACCAAATAAATACATCAGCATCACCCGGGAGCTAGACAAAAGTGCAGCCTCTCAAGCCCCACTGGAAAGGCTTCAGAGTCAGAATCTGCAATCTTAAGCTCTCCAAGTTACTCGTGTGCTCATTAACATCTGGGAACCTATGGTTGAAGTGACAGTGCTCTTCAGCTACTAGAATACTTGCTAAAATTAATTGCTCAAAAATATAAATAAAAAAGAAATGGTAAGCATGTTAAAAGTTCTTTGCACACCTTAGCAGATTGTGCCTCAAAATAGTCTTTGCTGAATTTATTTGCACCAGCAGCGTAGGAAAGTGTCTCTTTCATTTGCACCTTGACATTATTGGGCATTATAATTTACTAAATTGTGAAATTTGAGTATTTATTTTATATGACGTGGTATGAGGTAATTTATAATTCTTAAATAGCTAACTGATATTCCTAGAATTAGCAATGAATAAACATCCTTTTATGGATTGAACTGAAATGCTACCTTTGTTTTTTATTTCTGTTACAGAGAGTTTTGATTTTTGTAATTTCTCCATGGGTATGTCTTTTTATTCTGACATCAGCACCATGATATTCTGATGATGGTGGCTTTATGCTAGGTTTAAATATGTGTTTTTTGATAGTTATCTTGTCAATCTTGAACTGTGTCTGGACATTTCTCTGTATCACATTCTCAACTACAATATAAGTCCCTACAGTATATTTTCATAATAAATATTGATGTAGATATTTACATAATAAAGTATAAGTATATTCTCATAATAAATATAGATGTTTTCTATACATCTATTTTTCTAAGTATAATTTTATAGTAAATATAGATGTAGAAAAGGTTCATCTTTCCTTATCACTTATGTTATAGACAATATAGTAAGGAAAGAGGATTTGATCTTGACACTCAAAATATTAACATTTTTCTTTTTCTTTTTTTTTTTAATGCAAGTCCAGATTTAATATATTTTTTTATTTATTTTTATTTTTGACAGAGAGAGAGAGAGAGAGATACAGAGACAGAGACAGAGAGAGAACTGAACTGGGGGAGCTCCCAGTTCAGCATATGGTTCCACACGTGCCGGGGCCGTGATTCGATCCCCGGTCCCCAGCACTGCAAAGTGAGCGCTTAACCCACTGAGCCATCCAGGCTTCCCCACCATTTTTCTATCATTCTACGACATGTTGATTTCCCTTTACC
>PVKE010050605.1:0-10898 GCA_004027555.1 Craseonycteris thonglongyai
AGTGCATAGTTATTTCTATTTTACTTTTTGACAGATAGAGAGAGAGACAGAGACAGAGACAGTTAGAGAACCGAACTGTGGGAACTCCCCAGTTCAGCATGTGGGTCCTGCCTGGGCCGGAGCCGGGATTCGATCCTCGGTCCTCATGGCCTCAAAGCGAGCGCTCAACCCGCTGAGCCGTCCCGGCTTTCCCCTTATTTTTATTTTTGACAGAGAGAGAGAGAGAGATACAGAGACAGAGAGAGAATTGAACTGGGGGAGCTCCCAGTTCAGCATATGGGTCCACACGGGCCGGGGCCGGGATTCGATCCCAGGTTTCCCGCGCTGCAAAGTGAGCACTTAACCCATTGAGCCATCCCGGCTTCCCCAGCAAATATTTCTGATGAGTACTTAGCACATGGATCAAAATGTGATCTAAGTATAAAATACACACCAGATTTCACAAATTTAATACAAAAAAAAAAGAGTGTAAACTATCTCAATAATTTTTTTGTTTGTTATATGTTGAAATGATAATGTTTAGCTATATTGAGTGAAATAAGACATATATTAAGACTAATTGCATGATTCCAAATTCATCAAGTTGTGCACATTAAATATGTACAGCTTTTTGTATATCAATCACATCTCCATAAAGTGGTTTTAAAAAATTAGTTGCATCTGTTTCCTTTTGCTTTTTATTTATTTATTTTTCTCAATGCTGCTACTAGGACATTCCTGGGTAACTCGCATTATATTTCTTTCCTGGTGTGACGCACTGCACCGAGGAACCTTAGCAAACAAAGGAGCAAGCAGCGCTGGCTTGGGGTCTGGAGGAAGGTGAGGTAATCCTAACGTCTCTCTCCCACCGTAAATCTGGGCAGGACTCTAGCTGCCCAGACTTCGGGGGTAAAATTGGTAAAACCACAAAGGCAAGCAAACAGCCTGCTCTGGGGTCAGAGGTACAGGCTAATGCTGCCTTAGCCACTCTCTGATCGCCCAGGCCCTGCTGCCGGAGGGGACCTGTGGTGTTATCCTCATCTTACCTAGAAAGGATCTGGGGATCATGGGTAGAGCAAAGAAGACAGGGACAGTATATTATTTAAAGTTTCATGGTAACCAAGAGATGAACTAAGAGAGTGATTCCTACAATAAAGGGGAAATGGTGGTATCAGTGAGTTAAATCTCCATTTATCACGGTTGAAAGCCAAGAGATAATGTTGACAGCTCTCAGACAAGAATTAGTGGTCTCTGCTTGTTACTTGGAGAGATGGAGGAAATCACTACAAAAATCTGATATGGTTAAAAGTGGTCACCACTAAGTTGCACAGTTAAGGTGTGATGCTCTTTAATTGATTGTATTTCACAATTTCTGTAAAAAGAAAAAAAAAAGTGGTTGCCCCTTAAGAGCAGACTTGGGGGTGGGAAGGCCCAAGGACAGGCTGAGCAGGGGACCATGGTCTTCAGTCTAAGCTCTGCTGTACAAGGTGCTGTTTTAGCCATGTGAATGTATGTCTTTATTTACAAAAAATAAAAAAAATCCAATAACAAAGTCATGAGTGATGGTATGGCTTGTTCCTCCTCATGTTTACAGCCCTGGCTAGAACTGTGAGTGCAGAGAGTGAGCAGCTCACAGTCCAGTTCCGTTGTGCAGAGGATCAAAAAGGCTTGGCGTCTTAGCAAAGCCAGAGCCCATGGTGGCAAAGCCGGGGCATTCCTGGCCTCCTACCCCAGCATTCTTTCCACAGTACTTCGCTTTCAGCTTAAATTACCAGCCAGGCTGACGTCATAGGATTACCTATCCCCAGGTAGCCATTTCTCTGGGATATGTATGCAGAAATATTGAAGGGTAAAATGCCCTGATCTGTGTAACTTCTTTTGAAATGCACCAAAAACTTAGATGAATTTGTTGAATGGATCAATGGATAGATATGTGGTAATGTATAGTAAAATGTGAATTGTAGATTTCAGATGGATATATGGATGTTCTTTGTACCTCCCTTTCATCTTTTCTGGATGTTTGAAAATGTTTATAATAGAATGTGGGGGAGAAAGCGAGAAGTATGGGGGAAGTGGAACCGTTTGATCAAGAAGTCCTCTATTGTCTCATTGTTACTTTCTTGCTGTTGTTATCACCTACTTTGCTCTGCTATTAGAGCTGAGCTGGTCAACAAAAGTGCTGGTTTGTCTTGCACTATCCTGGGCTGACTACCTTGAATGCAGTGGCCAGAAATATAGACCATGTGTAGTTTATGGCTACAAAGTGTCTCTGCTCCACAGTGGGCTGACCATGTAATAGTCACTATGGGGAGGGGGACAGAGAGCAGGGACCCTTCACCATCGGCTCTCCCACTTCTGCCTCACAGCTTCTTTCGGTTTATTTTTTCCTAATGGAGGAACTCATGTTCCAGTAGCTTCCTGGGATATGGTGTGTGGGAGGTAAAACTTTTTTGAGAACGTATTTGTCTGAAAATGTTCTTATCTTATCTGCCCACTTGATCAATAGTTTGGCTGTGAGTAGAATTCTTGGTTAAAAATCTTTTTTTTTTCCCCCACCCAGAATCTTGATGGCATTGCCCCACCACACCAGTGTGTGTAACTGTTGGGCAACCTGAAGCCATTCTGTTTCCTGTTTCCTTGTGACTTTTGTTTTCTCTTTGGGAGCTTGTAGGATCTTATCTCTGTCCATTGTTCTGTAGTTTTACAATGATGTACTCAGGGGTGGGTCTGTTTTTCTTCACTGGGCTGGCACTTTCTCTCTGTAAATTCTTGTACTTTAGAACTGGGACATTTCCTTGAATATTTTCATGGATGTTTTCCTCCTTCATCGTTTCTGTGTTCTTCCTTTTTCTATTATAGAATATTATTAGAATGGCTGGGCCTCCCAGGCTGGTTCCCTAATGCTCTCATCGTTTTCTGTTTTCTATCTCTCCATGTCTCTTGGGTCTTCTGAGAGATTTCCTTGACTTTGATGTTTCAACCTTTCTGTTGCGTTTTTCCTGCCAGCTTGCTTTTCTGAGTTGTTCTCTTTAAAAAATCATCTGAATGTTTCTTTCTTTTTCTTTTTTCTTTCTTTTCTTTCTCTCTTTCTTTCTTTTCTTTCTCTCTCTCTTTCTTTCTTTCTTTCTCCTTCCTTCCTTCCTTCCATCCTCCTTCCCTCCCTCCCTTCCATCTCTCTCTTTCTTTCTTTTAGTAGCCCTCTCTTCTTATTCATGGATGAATCGTCTTATCTGAAGATATTAATAGACTTAAAAAAAATAGTTTCCTTTTCTCTGCCCCATTTTTGTTTTCCTCAAATTTATTTATTTTGATTATTTGGATTTCTAGCTTCCATTCTGGATGTTTTCCTCATATGTCTTTTAATCCATGGTTATCTGCTACTGATCAGAAGTGGAAAACTAAGAGTTAATGAGACACTCTAAGGGAGGGGCAGGTTTCCTGGAGACCCCTTCTCCTGATATCTGTTCCCCAGGGAAGAGCTTTCCAGTCCCTGGAGCCATGAAGGAGGGGTTAAAGAGGTTTAATTTTCAGCCCAGGCTACTAAATTCCTCTGTTTTGTTTCTCAGGCCCTGTGCCTGGTGTAGCCCCATCCAAATACTCTCTGGTTAACCTTCTCTGGAGAGGAGCCTCCAGTCTTTCGTAGGGGAGAGGGAAGGTGGCCACTTTGCCTCATGTATAATGGAAGCCATGGAGACTGCCTGTTGCTGCTTCTTACCTTTTGTCCCACCTTCCTTCCCCCATTCCCCCTTCACCCCCACCTCCACAGGTCCTGCTGCTGCCAGTCTCCAGCCCTTTGGTGATTCTCCGGTATTGATCTGGTGCTGATCAGCCTTTCTCACAGCTAGTCTAGGTGGCTAAATCAGTTTCAATCAGTCTGTCCCCTCATTCCAGCTTGTAATAGCTTTTGTCTTCTCTATACGTTCTCTCTTAGAATTACCATTATTATTATTATTATTATATCCCTTTTCTGAAGTTCTAATGGTGCTTTGGGTACAAGTAAAATTAGATACTTGCATGCCATGCAAGTATGGCATACATTAACCTGAAAATGAATATTCTATGTTCATTTGCTTAGTAAGCATCTCCCTCACTAGAAGGTAAGATCCCTGATGTCAGGGATCTGTTTTGCTCTTTTCACACTTCCAACACCTAGACAGCGCTTGGAACAGAAGAAACGATTGACCTTGAATGAGGGACCTAAGCAGGATATATGATCACACACATAAGAGGCATTTGAGAAATAACATGCAGCACTTGCAAAAACACACATGCTCTGCTATTTGCTTATTTAGCTTTGCTTTTAACTTTTTCTGGACTTTTTTTTTTTTTTTTGCTGTGGAGAACATTACAAATAGACACTCAAAGCCAAATTTGACAAAGCTTTAAATTAACTCAGTTTTAAATTAAAGCTAATGTGCATATGTGGATTGTACATTTTGTTATTTTATAGCCACATTTTGTTATTTTATAGTCCAACCTCTAAACGGTGGACTTCCACTTTATCAATCCTGAGCAATAATGATCTGAATGTGGTTGTGTCGGGTATTGGCTGAAAAATTCATATCTTGTCATAATGAAGTCTATACTCAAGGCAGTCTGTATCCTGGCCTGTGATCATCTCTAGATGCCAAACCTGGACCAACACCAGGGCCTGGTATCCTCTATGTCACATATGAGGACAGTCCGCAGCTTCCAACATCCAGGGCTTTGTTCTTTTTGTGGAAAACTCTTTTCTTATTCTGTCAAGACTCACTAAAAATGCAACACAGACCCAACTTTCCACTCCCATCCCTTGGATGAAAACCTTTTTATTAGTGTGAATATATTTCTTGGCCTCCTGATAAGCACCATATTTGTATCCCACTTATAGTACTAAGCACAATGGGGTTGGTATTCTACTATAGCAACTATGTCCTTATCTGGTTTATTTACTGTCAGGCCATAATGCAAAGGCAGCATGCAAATGTTTGTGCAATTGAATTAAATTAGTGACCTGAAGCCCACCCTTTTATTTGATCTAGTCTAACGACATTAGCTAATTATACTTGGTAGTTTAGATTTGTCACAGATGCACTAGAAATTTTTATCAGCAAAAGAGGACATTGTTGTTCTTGAAATTGCATCTCCTTATCAAGGGAGATCTTTAGGGACACAGCAAAAAGGAGATGTCTTTTGCCCTGGGAACATATTTATTTTGAAATACTGTAATTGCAAGACAAAAAAAAAAAGAGTGCTTAAAAATACTTGTGTAGAAAGGTCTGATTTCAAAAACTATTGTGCCCGCTTTGACAGCACATATACAAAAAACTAATACAATACTGAGCAAAAGAGTGAGTTATACAAAGAGAAGGCTTAAAAGATGAAAATATCATTGGGAATCAGCCCCCCTGGAGGGTCCACTCTGACACAGGATTGAAGACAGTGTGAACCTTGCAAAGGGGTCAATGCCACATGCATCAAAGCTTCAAAAACACCCCTATTAACCCAGTAACTTCATTTTGGGGAATGTAGTTTAGATCAATGAAACTATAAAGCTTCTTGCTCATACATGTTCCTCCCAGCATTGTTAGTTAAGTAAGGACAACTCAAAAGCCTGATCATAGTGGAATGGTAAATTAAAGCACACACGCACAATGGAATGATAAGTAAGCAGCCATTAAAAATATTCTAGGGATGGGAAAGCTGGGATGGCTCAGCGGGTTAAGCGCTCGCTTTGAAGCCCCGAGGACTGAGGATCGAATCCCGGCCCCGGCCCATGCGGACCCACATGCTGAACTGGGAAGTGCCCCCAGTTCAGTTCTCTGTCTCTGTATCACTCTCTCTCTCTCTCTGTCAAAAAAAAAAAATAAAAAATATATATATATTTAAAAAGATTTATAAAAAAAAAAAAAACCCTTCCTTTTCAAAAGATTTTCAGCCATTAAAGTTAACATTTCTGTTCAACAAACGCCTAGAACATAGTACGTGCTCAATGCATTAAACATAACAAAAAATGCATGAGCAAGGGAAGCAAGCTCCGCACATTTTTGGCTAAATAAATCTCGGTTATGTATGAATAAGGACGCGTTCGGTGTGCGGTCCCTTCTTTGATCATTTTGGGTTCTGAATTTTCTAGAAGGTCCTTGCCATCCCATAAGTTATGGTTATTACGCAGAAAGGACAGATCAGCGCCCTCCTGGGGGCCTAAGGGCAGGAGTCGGTGGGGGCGCAGGAGCGCGGCCTGGGGACCCCAAGGAGCCCGCAGGCCCGCCGCCGCGCGCGCCCGGCAGGCGCCGAGAGTCTCCGAGCGCTTCCGAGGCCGGGAGCGCGCGGGCGGGGGCGCGCCCCGAGAGCGCGCGGGCGGGAGCGCCCCGCCCCCGGCCTGGGAGCCGCGTCGCCGGCGCGGCGCGGCGCGGCGCGGCGCGGGGGAGGGGCGGCCGGATGTGAGCGGAGCGGCCATTTCCTGTTTCTCTGCAGTTTTCCCGAGCTTAGGGTGGTGGCTGCTGCTGTGATCCGGCTTCCCGTTGGCGGAGGGCGACGCGGCGTGGACAGCGGCCCCGGCACCCCGCGACCCGCCGCCCGCAGCCGCGCGCCCGCCCGCCCGCAGCGCCCCGAGCCCGTCGTTTCTCGTCGTTCAGCGCCCGGCCGCCGCCGCGGCCGCCCAGACAGCGGCCCAGATGCAGGCCATCAAGTGTGTGGTGGTGGGAGACGGGTGAGTGCAGGGGCCGGGCCGGGGGCCGGGGCCCGGGGCGCGCGCGGGGATCGCGGGCCGCCACCCTTCCCTGGGACCCGGCGGCGCGGGCCTGGGCCCCGGGGGCCGAGAACCGCTGAGGGCGGCCGGAGGGAAAAGTGAACTCCACCCGCGGCTTTTTCCCCGCGCCCGCTGACCGCCGGGCCGCTCCGCCGCCCTCCCTCGTTTGCCTGTGCATTACGTTCGCTTAAGAGAGTTGCCTTTCTTAAAAAAAAAAAAAAATATATATATATATATATAAAGGACCCTTTCTTGGCTTTTATATTAATCTCTCGAGTTCCATCGAGAGCTTCCCGTGCGTCCCGGCGGTCAGATCGGTCATAAATTGACGAGACTTCGCCCGAGTTGCTTTGGGAACCCTGAACTGATTTGCCAGGGCTTGTCCTCCACTTGCACTTCTTCACTTTTAGGATTTAAAAAAAAAAAAATTTTTGCTCTGTCTGTGGAGAAACTTTTTAAGATTCTAGCTGCGAGGGGCTGGGTGTGAGGACGGTTCTGTCCTCTGAGCGTGGTGTGATCCTTAAGGACAGAAGTGGCCTTCGCTTCTCGCCTTAGGTATGGGATGTAGCACAACAAGGCTCCCTGAGCCGAGCGGCCCTGTGACTCAAGGCATTTCTTTTCATTACTGTCTGTGGTGGTTACAGGCCCTAAGAAGACAAGACTTGTCTTATGCAATTTTTTTCTCCCCTCCCATAGAAACAAGAATCTCAGTGTAATCCAAGCAAAATTGTGTGTCTCAGTATGGCTCGAGTTAGTTAAGCGCACACAGGGAAGCTCCAACAGTTACTACCAGTTTCATCAAAGTCAGGATGCAACTGGTGCATTTTTTGAGTTCGTGTAAAGTCGAAGGAAGAGTTTTGGCATCACAGCTCCTTTTAAGTAATAATTCCCCAAACTTGTCGTTGGAACTGATGTTGCTTTTATAGCTCTCCATGAGTTTATGAATTCTCATATTGGTTATTGGTAAATTAGACATTTGGAATTGTTTCTGTAAGTAAAAACTGTCAAATTGCTGATAATTCAGTCTCTAACCTTAGTGTACAATATTCTGACTTGCAAATTTGTAAAACTAACACATAAGCGCAGCAGATACATTTAGTTTATATTTTACAGAGACCTACCTGGTTGGCTTGTTTATCTAAATACTTGTTGAATGCCTGTTATAGGGTCTGGATCCTTCCCTCATACCCCGCCCCACCCCTTTTGGGGAAACCCTGAGCGTATCACTCCTCCCCCAAGAGAGGTGTGGTAAGGGGAAGTTGTGAGGATTAAACAAGATGCTGGATATTCAGTGCCTCACAGTTGTCCTGCTGAATGCTTTAAAAGTGCCAGCTGCCAGTAAGTAGTAGTATTGCTCTCTATTCATCTGAGGCACTGCTAGGCTCTGTGAAGGGTGTATGAGGCATAAAACACAGTTCCCTGGCTTTGAGTTTCTTAGTTTTTTAATACTGTATTTGACATTGATATTAGGTAGGACCAAGTGAAATTAGAAGTGAAATATAACTTTACAAAAGATTTTCAGCTGTATTATTTAAAATAACAGCCAATATGTAGCAAATGTTACTTCAGTGCAAAACTTATTAGTTACCTAGTTTTCCATATCAAAGATATTTTTGGTGATAGAGTAAGGTGACCAGACGTCCCGCTTTTGGCGGGACAGTCCCGATTTTTAACAACTTGTCCCGCGTCGTTTTAAAAAAGTCCCGATTTTTGGAAAGAATGCACGACAAGCTAGGGAACGGTGGGAGATAGACCAAATTTTTAATTAAGAACCTCCCCCCCCCCCCCCGGTCAATGCTGTCCCGCTTTACCAATGTTAAAATCTGGTCACCTTATGATAGAGTGAGAGTGTTCTTTTATTCAAAAATTGTTAAAGCTGTTGAGTGTGGGTCTGAATTTTGTGGGACTGAAAAGTCATTTAATGTGTGGAATTTCCTATAGTTAAGGGCAGTTGAAGCAGAGAAAGCCAACAGGTTCCACAAATTGAAAGCTTCCTTATTTTAAAAATATTCTTGGGGATTATGATTAAAAGCTGTGTTGTAACTATATAATTGACAAAAAATATAGTCAGTTAATTTATATAGTCTTCTAATGGATATTTCTGATGTTGCAACTTGGCATTGGGTATAAAATATGATATAAAATGATACTTTTTACTTTTAAGACAGTCGTTCCTGAACACAGGGTGTGTCACTTTTATTTGGGGGACCTCTGCCCCAAGATTTTCTCTCAGCTTTATTTAGGTAAGACAGCAGCTCACATTCAAATATTGATAAATAATCATTTTTGATAGTGTTATTTTGGCTTTGGTTTACTAGAAGGCTGGGAGTGAATGACTTGAAGACCTCATTTCACTCATACAAACTGGTTTCCAGATCGGGCTTGGTCTAACAGTAGTCCAGTGTCTTAACTTAGGTACTGCTGTCCAATAATTTCTTTACTTGAGCGTGATAAATGCCTTCCATAAAGTCTATTTTATAGGAATATGTATGTACACCAGTTACTCTCCACTTCCATTGAATAGTCAGTGATGGGATGCTACATGAAAAATTTATTTTATTTTTATTCCATGGATTGTCTGTGTATTTTCTAGGCTTGAGGCATAGGGTTTCATATTTTTTACTTGTGGTAAAGGTGTTTGAATTCCACACTGGCTTCCAAATTTAGTTTTAGTATTTGGCTCTGATCTTGATTGGTAAAATAATACATGGTGCTTAAAAAAAATTTTTTTCAAATAATAATACCAGTAAAAGTTTGGGATTTGGTTCAGAAGAGGAAGACCAGGAGTCCATTTATAGAAACCACAAATCCACCTATAATGATGTTTTTGTCATATGTATTAGTCATCTGCTGTCTTAGTACTTCCTACTTTTTCACTTCTGTTTCACCTGGTATCTCTGTCTTATAATTGTAGTCTTCCTAGAAAGGAAATGTTTAATCAGAAATCTTGCTACCAGTTACCAGATGCCATCAGAAGGAATACTTCTCCTCTAACATCTTAAAGATTTATTTTTATTGTTTTTGACAGAGAGAGAGAGAGAGAGAGATACAGAGACAGAGAGTTACAGAGACAAAGAGAAGGGGGAAGGCCCAGAACAGTCTCCATAGTTTCACATCATTGGTTTTTCCACATAGTTTCATTCCACAGGTGGGTGCAGGGCTGCACAGGGCAGGAACTGGGCTGGGGTCTCATCCTGGTGAGAACTGAACTGGGGGCACTCCCCAGTTCAGCATATGGGTCCGCATGGTCCGGGGCTAGGACTCAATCCTTGGTCCCCGGGGCTGCAAGGTGAGTGTTTACCCCACTGAGCCATCCTGGCTTCCCCTCCTCTAACATCTTATGAAAAATTTTAGACATGCAGGAAAATTTAAAGAATTGTGCAGTAGATATATACCCACCACTTGGATTCTGTAATCAACATGTGCTATATTTGCTTTATCACATATCTACACATTGTTGGAGTAGTTTAAGAGGACTTAATAGAACTGGTTTTGAAGGAGAATGAGGGTGATATGCATTTAGATATAAATTCTTGTTTTGAACTCTGTATCTTCAGCTGACTAAAATATAAGTTACCCCCCAGGATTAGGCTTGGTTCTAGAAGGGCGGTCTAGGGTCAAAGCTGCTTCAGAGACTTGAACTCTACTGTAGGTAGTTTCTTCAGCTTTTAGTGTTCTAGAAACTATACAGAATCTGATTTTTTGAAGTCTCCAGCAATGATAATGGGTAGCTTTCTATAAGTTGGTTGTGATGTCCTGTTAGTACAAAATAGAATTTCCGATTGGGTTTTGTATTTTTGTAGCATGAAACTACTCAATTCATGTATTTTCTGAAGTATTCTCTGGATAGTTATGCATTTACCGAAGGCCTGTGTTAGAGTCCCCATACCCATTTCTCAGTGTAAATCAGGGACTTTCATTCAAGGTCTTCCTAAAAATTTTGAGCTTCTTGGATCCTTACTTTAAGTTTTGGTTTATAGATGTTAGAAATTAACAGTGAAATTTATTCAAAACATTTTTTTATTATTATTTTTTAAAATATTTTTTTTTATTGTTTTTGACAGAGCGATACAGAGAGAGGGAGGGGGTGCCAGAACAGTCTCCATTGTTGCACATCATCAGTTTTTCCACGTAGTTTCATTCCACAGGTGGGTGGGGCTGCACAGGGCAGGAACTGGGCCGGGGTCTC
>PVKE010050606.1:0-10908 GCA_004027555.1 Craseonycteris thonglongyai
AAATTTTAAATAAGCAAATATTAATGAAGTTTTAAAAAATCAAGAAAAAATATATACAGAGTTAATGGCTTTAACAAGTACTTTTGATTTATTAAAAATATATATTTTTAGAACTCTTAGTTACTCTTCCTGATTATGATAAAGGTTTACAAGCAGGGAATAATTCAGATAATAAGATCTGTGTAATACAGAAAAAGAGGGAAAATCTATGACAATAAAATGTGTAGAATATTTATGTTGTATTTTCTTAAAGATATAACTATTTATATAATAAGGTACACAATAATAATCACTACAGTTATGACCTCACATATTTATTTTGGTGTTTCTGTTTTTCAGGTCAAGTAATGATGGTTTGGAAACAGATGTATTGCTTAAATTTCAATTTGTTTCTAAAAACGCAGGAACAATCAAAAGGCAAGCTGATAACATTTTGCATCAGAAGTTGAAATTAAATGAAAGCTTCTTGAAGATAGATACTTCATTACCTTATCTTAGAGGCAAGAAATAGAACTTTTCTTCCCTTTTTTGAGTTTCTTTTTTTTTAATGTTGAAATTTTGAGAGTCTTTTATTCCAGATATAAAGCCTCTGTCATATATGTAATTTTCAAATATTTCCTACTAGTATGTAATTTGCCTTTCTATCTTGTAAAGTCTTTCAGAGAGTAAAAGTTTTTAATTTTGATGAGATAAATTAATCCAACTTTCTTCTTCTAGGTTGTGCTCTTGGTAATAAATCTAACATTTCCCCTGGTTTTGAGTTCCCAACAATTTTCTTCTGTGTTCTTTTATAAATATTACATATTTTACTTATACTTTCCATATATTATATAATTATTTCTATACCTTTTATAGTTTCACATTACATTATAATCTATAATTTATTTTGAGCTAATTTTTTTATGAGCTGTAAAGTTTAGGTAGAGGGTCCCTTTTTTGTTGTTATTAATAGATGTCCAATTGCACTGTTTATTGAAAAGCTGTCTATCCTCAATTAAATTTCTTTTGCTCCTTTGTCAAAAACCAATTGGGCATTTTTGCACAGATCTATTTTTGGGTTCTCCATTCTGTACTATTGATTTATCTATTCTTCCAATAGAATCACTTTCTTGATTACTGCAGCTAAATAGGAAGCCAAAATGGAAAAGAATAATTTTTTTTCTCTTTATTCTTCTTCATCAAAATTGTATTGAATACTCTAGTTCCCTTCTATATAAATTTCAGAATAATTTTGTTTGTATCTACAAAAAAACTAGCTAAAATTTTGATAGAAATTTTTCTAAAACTATAGATCAATTTGAGAAGAATTGACATATCTACTATGTTGAGTATCAGTATTTTCTAACATTTAGCATACAAATCATGTACATTTTTGTTATATTTAAATTAACATCTTGTTTTCTTTGGAAAAATTATAAATCTTGTGGTTTTTATTTGTTATTTCAGTTTACTTGTCTTCAGGGTGTACCAATGTGATTAATCTTTTTCTATGGATCTTGTATCCTGCAACATTACTGAACTCACTTATTCTAGGAGTTTTTTATTTTGTAAATTCATTGGAATTTTCTATGGTGACAATTATGATGTCTACAAGTAGAGACAGTTTTATTTCTTTCTCTTAAATATAAATGTCTTTTATGTGATTTTTTTCAGTTTTTAATGTTTGATTTAATACATACAGATTTTTTAAGCAATAAAAATTAGCAAACAGCATCACAATCTAAAAATTTCTTAACATAAAAAGTTTTTCTTTTATTTTCATTAAAATTGGGATTAATGGTGACATTGACTTGTTCTTATTGCCTTATTCAGTGACTAGTTCTTCCCATACTATGTTAAATAAAATGGATGACGGTGGACATTTTTTACTTATTCCTAATTATAGAGGAAAAGCATTCAGTCTTTCACCTTTAAGTCTGTTAGATATAGGTTTGTTTGTTTGTTTGTTTGTTTGTTTGTTTGTTTTGAACTGAACTGGAGGCCTCACCGCATTCGGGAAGCACACCCCAGTGCAGCATATGGGTCTGCCTGGGCCGGACCGGGATTCGATCCTCCGTCCTCGGAGCTTCAAAGAGAGCGCTTAACCTGCTGAGCCATCCCGGCTTCCCCTAGGTTTATTTTTATAAGTGTTCTTCACGAACTTGAGAAAATATTCTTTCATTCTTAATGGACTAGAAGTTTTTATCATAAATGGTGTTGGATTTTTTTTATTGAGATAAAATTTGCATAACAAATTAACCACTAACAATTTTAAAGTGTGTAATTTGCTGTTATTTAGTACACAATGTTGTGCAGTCATCACGTCTACCTAGTTTCAAGACATCATCACCTCAAAAGGAAATACCATACCCATTTAGCAGCCACTCATCATTCCACCTCTCTCCAGTCCCTAACAACCACTAAGTGACTTTCTGTCTGTATGGACATACCTGTTTTGGAGGTTTCCTATAAATGGGATCACATAATATGAAACTTTTTTTTTTAATATATTTTTTTTATTTATTTATTTTGACAGAGAGAAAGAGAGAGAGAGAGAGAGAGATACAGAGACAGAGAGAGAACTGAACTGGGGGAGCTCCCAGTTCAGCATATGGTTCTGCACGGGCCGGGGTCGGGATTTGATCCCTGGTCCTCGGCGCTGCAAAGTGAGCACTTAACCCACTGAGCCATCCCGGCTTCCCCATATGTAACTTTTTGTCCCTAACTTCTTTCACTTACCATAATATTTTCAAAGCTCATCCACGTCATAGGATATACTTTATAATGTATTCAATTTTTATGGGTGAGTAATAGTTCACTATACAGATTTACCACATTTTGTTTGCCCGCTCATCAGCTGATGAGCATTTGTGCTATTTCCATTGTTGGAATATTGTGAATAGTACTATAAATATTGGCGTACAACTATTGATTTAATACATGTTTTCAATATTGTTTGGTCTATACCTAAGTGTGAAAAGGCTGAGGATATGGTAATTCTATGTTTAACTTGTTGAGAAACTGCCAAACTGTTTTCCATAGTGGCTGCACCATTATTCATTCCCACCAGCAATGTTTGAGGGTGCTAATTTCTTCCAATTTTCATCAACACTTATTTTCTTTCAATTTTTAAATTTTGACCAACCTAGTGGATGTGATAGGTGTCAAATTTTGTTGAATGTATTTTCTATGACAATTGACATGATCATAAAATTTTCCTTTTTTAGTCTGTTGAGATGGTAGACTACATTAACTAATTTTCAAATATTGAACCAACTTTACTTACCTGAAATAAGCTCCATTTATCACTGTGTATTATTCTTTTTGTACCTTATTGGATTCAATTGGCTAAAATTTTCTGAGAATTTTGCATTTAATTTCATGACAAATATTAGTCTGTTTGTTTTTCTGTTGACCTGGTTTTAGTATCAAGGTAGTATTAGCCTCATCAAATTAATTAAGAAATGTTTATTTTTCTGCTATTTTCTGGACGGTACTGTGTCAATTGGTATTAATTCTTTGAATGTTTTGCAAAATTCTCCAGCAGTGCCATCTGGGCCTGAGGATTCCTTTTATGATAGTTATTTGTTGTTGTTAGATATTCAATTTCTTCAGTAGTAGGACTATTCAGGATATCTATATCATCTTTGCTGAGTTTTGGTAGTTTGTGGTTTTTGAGGAATTTATCCATTTTTTCTAAGTTGTCAAACATATGAATGTGAAGTTTGTCATATTATTCTTTAAATAACCTTCCAGGGCTCCAGTCTTTTGTAATAGCCCCTCATTTCATTCCTAACATTGGTGATTTATGTCTTCTCTGCTTTTAAATTTGTTATTATTTTCAGAAGTTTATCAATTTTATTGATTTTTTTCCATAGTTGTTTTATTAATTTTTCTGTATTATTTTTGTTTTCAATTTTATTAATTATAATTTGACCTTGATTGATTTTTCTCTTAATTATGTCCTTCCAACTCCTTTAGGTTTACTTTGCTCTTCTTTTTCTATTTTCTTAAGATATAAACTGAAACTATTAATTTGAGATCATTTCTCTTTTCACATGTAAGCATTTAATGCTATAATTTTTACTCTCTGCAATGTTTTATCTTCATCTCACAATATTTGTTGTGTTGCATTTTAATATTTAGTCTGTTTTATGCAATTTTTATTTTTCTTTGAGATGTTCTCTTGGACCCACAGATAATTTAGTAGTGTATTGTTTAATTTGCAGTGTTTGGAGATTTTTTTATTATCTTTCTTTTATTGATTTCTAGTTTGATTCCAATATGAACAGAGAACATACTCCATCTAATTTAATTTATTTTAAATGTGCAAAGATCATGATCTAGTATATGGTATGTTTTGATTAATGTTTCATAGATACTTTAATATTTATTCTGTTATTGTTGGGTAGAGGGTTTTATAAGTGCCAATTAGATTCTGTAGGTTGATAGAGTTGTTTTATTCTATATCTTTACTGATTTTCTGTTGGATTTGTTTTCTGTTCTGTATCTTATTCCTCTTTCTTTTTTCTTCCATTCCTGTGGGTAACTGCCATTTTTTAGAGTTCCATTTTTACTTATTTTTAATGTTTTTGAGCTTATCACTATGTAGAGCTGTCTTAGTGGCTGCTCTAGATATTAACATATACATATGTAACTAACTAGAGCCTATTGATGTCAACATTTCACCACTTCAAATGAGGTGTTAGAAACTTTACTTCCATTTGGTCTCCTTACCCTCTCCACTTTTAGATTTATTTTTAAGTATTTCCTCCAAATACTTTCAGCACAAAAGCAGATGGGTATTATATCTTTTGGTTTAACCATAAAATATGTTCAATGACACTTGTGAGGTGAAAGGTAGTCTATTATGTTTATTTCTATTTTTACCCATTCTGCTGCTTCTTTTTTTTTTTTTTTTTTTTTTTTTTTTTTTTTTTTTTTTTTTTTTTTTTTTTTTTTTTTTTTTTTTTTTTTTTTTTTTTTTCTTTTTTTTTTTTCTTTCTAAAGGTCCTAGCCTCAATTTACTATTATTTACTTTTTATTTGGATGGCTTCTTTTAGCCATTATCTAAGAGTAGGTCTGTAAGAAACAATTTTTTTAGTTTCTCTTCATATAAGGTTATCTTTAGTTGCCCCTCATTTCTGAAGATGGTTACACTAGATATAGGATTTGGGGCAGATAGTTTGAAAAAATGTTATGCCACTTCCTTTTGGTATCCTTGGTTTCAGGTGAGAAAACCACAATTATTTCAATTGGTATTGCATTACAGGTAATGTATTGTTTTTCTGTGTTATTAAGGTATTTTTGTTTTATTTTTAGTTTATAGCAGTTCAATTATGATTGGTCTTGGTGGGAATTACTTTATCATATTTAAAAATCTGCTCAGCTTCTTAAATCTTGTATATCTTTGTCTTTAGCTAGATTTAGGGAGTTCTCAGCCATTGCTTCTCTGAATACTTTTCAGTACTACACTCTTTTTCTTTCTTTCTGGGACTCCAATGATATGAATGTTACATCTTTTGCTATTGTTATCCCACAGATCTTACAGTCTTTGCTCATTTATTTTCAGCCTATGTTCTCTTGTTCTTCAAACTATAAATTCTATGGATTTGTTTTCAGGTTTACTGATTCTATTCCCCATCATCTCTATCATACCATTCAGACTACCAAGCGAGTTTTCTTATTATTGTATTTTTCAGTACCATAATTTTATAAATGGCTTTTTAATAACTTCCATTTTTGTTAAGACTTTCTATTTTTTATTTGTGTCAAGATAATTTGCAATTGACTGCTGAATTATTTTTATGAAAACTGCTTTTAAACTACGTCAGATACCTCCAACATCTTACTCGTCTTAGTATTGGCACCAGTTGATTGTCTTTTCTCATTCAAATTGTAAATTTTGGTATAACAAGTATTTTTTTTTTTGTATTCTGAACATTTCAGTAATAGACTTTCAATCCTATTTAATTATTGTTAGCAGATAGTCAACCTGCTAGTAAACTCCTAAGCATAGATTTCGGCAGATGAATTCTATGTTCCTCTTTAGAGTTGAACTTTCATTGAAGACTCCTTAATTTGCAGGCACTAAAACTTCACACTAGCTTTCATCTGAAAATGTGGGTCCTGATTCCTCATTATACCATCTGGTATGAGAAATAATTTTGTAGAACAGCTGCTGATCATGCTTTTTCCTATGTTACTTTATGAAAAAAAAAGTGACTAACATGTTTTGAGGGATTTTTAGTACACTGGTGGATTTAGATTCCACAGGGAGCAACAGTAGACAAAGCCTAGATGCCAGGTACTTAAGATACTTTGAACGTCTTTATCATAACACTACTGTGAGAGTAAGAAGGATAAGATGTCTAAGAATGTAATAATACGTGTGTAAAGGTGGTTCTATACCATCATTTGTTTAACTGATATTTTAATAAATTGGTGTGGTATTAATATAATAGATGCAGTCCTCCCTGGCAAACTATATCCTCCTCCATGCTAATAATTTCACAATCATAACCCAGTATTTTCCTGGGTCCACATACAGTAGTCAAATGAAGAGTTTAGTTTATATCTAATTTTTTATTTTTATTTTTTATTGTTTTTGACAGAGAGAGAAAGAGATACAGAGACAGAGAGAGAACTGAACTGGGGGCACTCCCCAGTTCAGCACATGGGTCCACACGGGACAGGGCAGGGTTTCGATCCTGGGTCCCCGGCACTGCAAAGTGAGCGCTTAACCCACTGAGCCATCCCAGCTTCCCCTAGTTTATATCTAGACTTCTCCTTTTATAGGATTTTATTCTATTGCCCTATATTAAGAATTCATTTGTAATTTTTTTTAGGATTTAATCTTATGATTTGAGAGAAGGTGAGAGAGAGAGAGAGAGAGAGAGAGAGAGAGAGAGCCCAGAGCAGTCTCCATAGTTGTACATCACTAGTTGTGACATGGTCTTACTACACACAAGTGGATGAGGGGCTGCACAGGGTGGGAATGAAACAGGGGGCCTCCTGCATTGGGGGTGAGCACCTTCACTGCCATCCCAGGTGGTTACCAGTTATGTCACAGTTCAGCATATAGAATTGCACAGGCCAGGGCCAGGAAAGAAACCATGGACCTCATGGTTACAAGTCAAATATTCAGCCTACTAAGCTATCCTGGAATCTCAATAATTTCTTGATTTATTATGTTGTGTAGGTATAGTATTTTAAATTATAATTGTTTCACTGCTGAACAATCATGTGTTTTTTCCAGACATAAATGAAGCACAAGCAGAGCACATTATGAACAGCTGTAAGTTCAAGAATATCTTTGAAACTTCTATAAATCAATAAAAAAATTCAAAACACTTCTAGAATTTCTCTATTCCAAAGTATACTATTTCTGAAAGGAATATAATATCTCTGAATGGATACCTGATTTAATTCTCCTCAAGGGAATAAAAATTACTACTAGTAACTGGGAATGTCATATGGACTTCTTGGAAATAACATGCTCTTCCTCAAAGAAAGTTTCACTAATGATTTCTTTTAAAAATTCCCTTTTAATTTATCTTATTTATTTTTATTTGGCTCATTTTGTTAAAATAAAAAATTTTACTTAGAATTAAATGGCACCCACTAATTTTAATATGTAAGTTTTTGTATTTATAATATGGTAATGTAATAGTTGTAATATTAGACAAATATTTTTAAATAGTTCAAATGGTATTTTCCTGAACTAATTAGTGTATGTTTCACACTTAAACTTGTCATACATCACTGGGGTAAACTGTTGCACATAAGAAAGTGACCCAGAAAAATATGAAAAAAAAAAAAGGTTAAGTAAAATTGGTTTAAATATATCAGAAAGAGTATTCAATATTTTATTTTTTAAAGATAATCTTTTTTTCAATGTGAATTGTCATTATTTTATAATATAATTTTGATTTTTTAAGGCAAGACCCACCTATAAATATTTTTATCTTTAACTATGTGCCGAATATATCTGCCCACATTTGTAACTTTGAAAATAACCGTCTTATTTCCTTCTGACAGGTTGTGGTTTAGGGAGGGAGCCCCCCTCTATGGAAAGAATTGCTGCTGGGTATGTTGCAAGGAAAGCTGATTGGCCATGGCAAGCCAGCCTGCAGATGGATGGCATCCATTTCTGTGGAGCATCTTTGATCAGTGAGGAGTGGCTCCTGACTGCTGCTCACTGCTTCGATATGTAAGTCCTCAGTCTGTACCATCAAGATCACCAATTTCACCCCTTCTTCTCACCTTTACTCCCTATAATTCTTACCCCTTTTTCATTAGTCATCTTAGGCCCCTCAATGGTACTCAGAATTATCTGGAAGGCTTAAAAGAAGTAACAATTATGAAAGAATAATAAAAAATTTTAGAGTATTCTCAGCTCCCACTGAATATATATTCTCCAGTAATCTCAACTTTAAGATCAAGCCAACACTTTCAAAATTTAAACACACTCACCAGGTTTTCTGAGATATATTGTGACTTCTTAAAAAAATCTGCTAATACTATCCCAACCTACAACCTTGTATCTAATTATCCCACATGAATATCTTTGGTTCTGTGTTTTTATTACTTACATGCTTTTTGAATATTTAACATGTGGGACACTGAAGATAATGAAAAGACAGAGTAACTCTGGTAAAATTCATATAAAATGTGAAAGTATTCTGGATGAAATTTTAATCTAAAAGAATAAAAAACAATACATAAAGGATGACTCCAATATTAACACCCACCTCTTTCTCTTTCGTCCTTCTTCCCTCCTTCTCTCCATAGTTATACATACATACATACATACATACATTTATATAACTGTGCATGGATATGTATATATGCATTTGTATAAATGTGGGTATATATGTCTAATTTTTTTTTTTCAACTAATCTGTATTACTTTTATAATATATTGTGGTTTTCTTTAAATACAAACTCCCCCTGGAAGACAGTAATTTAAGCTACATTAGAATGGAGAAATTTTTTATCATGTAAGTAAAAATAAGGCAGTCCTAGGGAAAATACTCAAATAAGAAGGTGGGAGGATGCCAATCAACTATCACCTTAAACAAATTGCCCTTCTCCCACCCGTATGTCCCATGCTCATTGAGGGTCCTGGAAAACTTTAGATCATAAATGAACCAACCGTAATTTTTCAAATCTGTGATTAGTTCCAGCAACCCCAAACTCTGGATGGCTAGTTTTGGAACAACTCTAATCCCTCCACTAATGAGAAGAAAGGTACAGTCAATTATCGTTCATGAAAACTACGCTGCCCATAAGCACGATGATGACATCGCTGTGGTAAAACTCTCCACCCCCGTCCTGTTTTCTGACGAAGTGCACAGAGTGTGTCTCCCAGAAGCTACTTTTGAAGTCTTGCCTAAGAGTAAAGTGTTTGTCACTGGATGGGGAGCATTAAAAGCAAATGGTGAGTATCTCAGTAAAAACATCTGTGCAAAAAAATTAAAAAATCTCCTTTTGAGTGAAGGTATAAAATAAAATACCAAAAAAAAAAAAGAAAAGAAAAGAAGGTATGAAATCAATATATCCCATGAAAAATATGCAGAACATCAAACACAAACATGGTGAATTATGAAAACTTTGGTTATTTATTACTATTACTATGTTTATGGTCTTTTTTTTATGAGCTATTTTAGAAACTAGTTATAACTTTCTCTTTTTTTTTAAAGATTTACTTTATTGTTTTTGACACAGAGAGAGAAACAGACAGACAGACACACAGACAGAGAGAAGGGGGAGGGCCCAGAGCAGTCTTCATAGTTGTACATCATCAGTTTTCAATATAGCTTCACTCCATGGGTGGGCTCAGGGCTGTGCAGGGAGGAACCTGGCCAGGGGCCTCCCACATAGGCCCTGGCAAGAACTGAACTGGGGTCACACCGCAGTTCAACATATGGGTCCATATGGGCCGGGGCAGGGATCCAATCCTCAGACCCTGGCACTGCAAAGCTAGCAATCAACCCACTGAGCCATCCCTACATCCCTATAACTTTCTTTTCAAAAATAATTAAAGCATAATTTCCCCCATGATTGTTTTCTTTCCATTGCTTTCTTTCATATGTAGAGATTTTGCTATGTTGCCTGAATCTTAAAGTGTGTGATTTGCAAGCAGTAGTGATGTTAAGCTTTTGTAACGTGCCATGGAATTAAATAGAAAAAAACAAGTGAGCAATTTTATTGGAATTCCGGATGCTAAATATTAGTTGGGGGCCCTCTGATCCATGTACCTATGAGACAGTTTTTAAGCTTGAGATCTTATAAAGTTGACAAATATGATGTTTTATTATCCTTAATAATACACAATAAACTACAGATGGACCTATATACCCTTACATGAATCTCCAGTTCCTATATATCAGGGGTGGCCAACAAGTTGATCGCGGTCGACCGGTCGATCCCGAGGCCAATTTTGGTCAATTGTCAATCGCTCACAGTGTCTGGGGTGAAATTCGCGAGGCCAATTTTGGTTGATCGCTCACAATGTCTGGTGGAATTCCATGTACCATGGACTTTGAAGCGATTGTAGAAGACAAAACTTTCTAGCAATAGTTTAATGCATTCTGGGAATTTGCCAAGGCCATAAATTCCTAGAAATCTGACAGCCTGACACTATGATCTCCACCCACCCAGACAATACATTTTGACTTATGTGTTACACTTGTCACTGGACGCAATGCGTGAACGCAACAGTTACAACTCGACTCATCGAAGAACACAGTCAGTTAGCTTGAATATTTGGTAGTGTCATACGGTAGCTTCTTTTCTTTTGTATTAACAGTATTATTATCAATCAATATTATTTATCCTCGGTGACCACGTTGAGTTTCAATTTTTCTTCTGTTTAAAATGTAAGTACCTTTTCTTTGTTTTTAATTAAATTGCTTTTCTTACCTA
>PVKE010050607.1:0-10895 GCA_004027555.1 Craseonycteris thonglongyai
AAAGTCAACGAGGGATTATTAAGTGGTTTGCTCTCTTTAGATTCCTATTAAGATACCGCTGTTGCATGATTTCCTCTACTCCTCATTACAATCTTTTTTTTTTTAAAGATTTATTTTTATTGTTTTTGACAGAGAGAGAGAGATACAGAGACAGAGACAGAGAGAAGGGGGAGGGCCCAGAACAGTCTCCATAGTTGCATATCATTGGTTTTTCCACATAGTTTCATTCCACAGGTGGGCACGGGGCTGCACAGGGCAGGAACTGGGCCGGGGTCTCGCCCCGGTAAGAACTGAACTGGGGGCACTCCCCAGTTCACTATATGGGTCTACACAGGCCGGGGCCAGGATTTGACCCTTGGTTCCCAGGACTGTAAAGTGAGTGCTCAACCCACTGAGCCATCCCGGCTTCCCCTCATTACAATCTTATGAAGTAGATATTTCCATTATTCCATTTTAGATTGAGGAACTGAGGCACAAAGCACATAGGTATCTTGCTGAAGAGCCCATAGGTGGTAAAGATAGGATTTGATCCCAGGCATTTTGACACTATGTTCAACTTCCCACCCTAGTTCAATCTATTCTGCAATCCAAGCTCTTAACCCCTGCTGTATGCATTTTTTCTCACTACGGTATAGCAATGCTATATCTCAAGGTATCGTGTTTGTCTTTTTTTTATTAATAAAGGCATAAACTCCTTGATTTGAAGACCATAAGCAGTCATTCGTTGTTATTAAAAGTTTACTTTTTAATTTCTCTGTCTATCCTTTGTGGTAGCTCCATAAATATTTGTTTACTGACTGATCATGAGTTATCTAACAGTTTAGGGGAAATTTCACCTGGGAGGTTGAGAGCTTCAAGCTATAACTAGCGTGAACAGACTTGGCTTTATGATTTACGTAAGAAACTCAATGACCTTACAGCAGAGCCTGTTATTTCCTAGGGCCTGTGAGGCTGCATGCCGGCTTAGCAGAAGCCCTTTCCACATGTAGTGCATACTGGTTTTATATCCAATGTTCAGACACCTTGGGTTATCCATTTTTCTGATGGTTTTCATTTATCCAGTACTTGATATTACGATGTTTTCATTGTAACCCATCAAATCACAAATATATTAACTCTTCTTCTTTTTGGTTTGAGGAGAAATATGTAAGATCCTGGTCTTGGCCAGGTAACTACTATGTTTTCCAGCAATATTATGATCTAAAATTAGGATTTTTGTCTTTTTCCCAGTTTTGTAGTTGCAAGCTGGAGTTCTTTAGGATGGTTTTCACCTGTAATAGTTGTCTCACACACCAGTGTTACATGTTGAAAGTCTGCCACCACTTTCCCACCGTTTTCCACTCAAGTGTATGTAGTTTCTTTGATTTACTGTGTTCTCAAATCTATATGCCATTGCACATGCTGATTCTTCTGCTTAGAATGACCTTTCTACTTTGTCTGCTCAGCTAATCCATTCAAGGGCCCCTTTTGTGAGAAATCTTTCTTGAAACCTCACTTCCGACTGAGTTGTATGCCTGTTCTCTAGAACTCTTTCACTCTTTCATGCATTTCCTTCATGACACTAATCAAAGTACATGAATAGATTATTCACAGAGCCCTCTACTGAAATAAAAACTCTTAAAGACAGCAAATGTGTATTTTTAATCCCCATTTCCTCAATGCCTTAGAGAGTATAGAGACATTTCATATTTTTTAAATAAATAAGTTGTTGCATAAATTTATAGTTTCCTGTTCATGTGAACTTTTCTAATTACAAAGATAGGTTTCTGTGGGATAAAAAATAACTGGCCACCAGCAAGCAATATAAAGCTACTCTCAAACACTACTGATAAGCAATTTGCTGTACAATGTGTATCCTTCACTAATTATAGTTGATTTTCACCAAAATAAGTAGACACAGAAGACAAGAAATTGGCTTAGACTTTTAGGAATCTGAAGCAAAGGCTTTACTACAATTAAACAAATTTCTCCAAATTATCTTTGTGTAATTACCTATGAGTATACTGAAGGAAGTAAATATTATACTAAGTAGATCTAGACATTGCACCAATTCCCTTTAGGCTAGAAAACTGCCTTTTTGTTCTAAGGAAAACAAACTAAGGACCTTATTTATGAAGCCTTAATCCTCAAACCACATAAACCTAAAGTAAAAATCATATAAACTTACACTTAATACAGGCTTCACAGAGTGAACCTCTACTGATGTCTGCTGGTAAGATAAGGTTTTTGTAGAGACAAATGAGTTATGTTCAAGACACATACAAGTAATTAACCAAACATGCAAAGCTCATATCTGTTCACTTATTTTTTCTTGGGAATGTGGAAACTTTACCTTTCCCATAATCTTTCTTTGACTGTGGAGTGATACTATTGTAGAAATTCAAACCATACTATTCACTGTTGGGAATTCTGCATTAAAGACCAATTTATTTGGAAGCGTTACTTCTGACATTTTTTAGCAAGTTATAGTGACTCTTCACTTTAGGATTTTAGGTGTCAGGCTTCATTTCAATTTTGCTCTAATCCTGGGAGCAAAAACGTATGAATTGGGAAGCTGGGATGGCTCAGCGGTTTAAGCACTCGATTTGCAGCCCTGGGAACCGAGGATCAAATACAGCCCTGGCCCATGTGCACCCATGTGCTGAACTGGGGTGTGCTTCCCATGCTGGAGTTCTCTAGTTCAGTTCTCCCCCCCCCCCCCAGTTTGGCCCCTGGCTCGAGGGGGAGTGCCTTCCATGCAGGAGGCCCCCAGCCCAGTTCCTGCCTTGGGCAGCCCAAGCCCACCTATGTGGAATGAAACCATGTCAAAAATGGAAGATGTACAACTGTGGAGGCTGTTTGTGGCCCTCCCCCTTCTCTCTCTCTCTCTGTTTCTGTCAAAGACAATAAAATAAATCTTAAAAAAAATGTATGAACTATGGGAGAGAGCTCAGATAATTACATAAAGCAAATTCTACAAGTTGTGATGCTAAGAGCTCACAGTGCCCCTTCTATTCAGATTGATCAAGTTGCTACATTAGCTGTAAAACATTCCAGGTTGGCTTGAAATTTAAACAGGGCCTGGAGGTGATATGTAGTTGAGAAACTGCCTGAGGAATTCAAGCTGTTCATATCACATGAATTATCTGCCTATAAAAAATGCTAGTCATATTGTTATTGTGAAAAGGATTAGTCACTTTTTTTTTTGGACCACACAACCTGCAGCATATCAGTGAATGTTTTGGAGGAAAGGAATTGACTGAAGGCCAGAGATTAATCTGAATTTAGAATATCATATAATGGGGTATGATAAGTGCCAGTTTACTCAGAATAATCTGGAAAAGTCATAGATTCTTACATGTCACAGGACCCAAAACCACTCTAGTTGAAGATTCACACAGTTATTCCAATTTAACAGCATGGCTCAGTCCTGATTCCTGATGGTTCTACGTGGACATTCAAGACAGAAGATGACTGAATCATGGCAGCAACTTTCAAAAATGGCTCAATTTAACCCCAATTTCTATCCCAACCTTCCTTAAATTGTTGCAGTTAATACCTTGGTTTAGAACCCAGATAGTCCGACATTTTCATTTTCTTTATTTATGACCAGAAGACTAATTAATAGCAAGGTTCTTCTCCATTCTTTCATTCTTATAGCTCATTGTTGAGGCTGAAATGATACACAGACCACCTAGAATTCTTTGAATCACATTTGTTTTTTTCAGCTGACCACCATTATAAGACACCTCAGGTTTCTCATGATGACCATGCCATTCCATGTTTGATAAGTGTCTATCTTGCTTCTTTACTAACAAAGGCACTATCTCAGGGATAACTATGTTTCTACCCAGATTTAGCAGTTACTTACAAGAGGAACAAGAAAGTATTTTGCACACTAAATCAATCTATTTCTGCTCTTTGCTCCTTTTTATCCCAAGAATTAATTTTCAACAAAAATCACAGGACTGAATTAGTTTGAATTCCAGTCACTAACAATGGGATCAAAAGGTTTATGTCCTATCTGGCCCAGAGTACATTAGTGTTTGCCAGAAACACCAGCAAAAAGCATAACTCCAGGGTCACTTGATACCAATAGGCTTGGTAGAAACATATCCTTTAGTGCCTTAGATATTAATTTTTGACAATGCCTCTTGAGACACACAAGTTGAATTAATCCATATTTTTCTGTGGCCCTTAAATCACTTGTATCATAATAATATGACAAATATTGCCTTATCATTAAAAAAGGTATTTCTGTCCTTAATGGCTCCTAACCAAAGGTAAAAAATTGTTGGGTATGCCTAGAGGATCTGAGGACTGTAGGTTAATTAAGAAAAAAGATCATTATTTACTTCTGAGTGTCTGTGGCAATAATTAGGACAGAGGGCTATATCTTATATTATTTGTAGCAAATAGGATTGTGTTATTCATGTCATCCTGTGACCTGTTCATTAATTCAACAAAGACATCAAGTATAATAGCAAATAGTATAGTGGTTCAGTGCACAGAATTGGAATCAAATAGGCCAACATTGAAATCCTAGCTCCTTTTCTCACTAGCTGTGTGTGTATTTAAGAAAGTTATTTTAATACCTTGAAGTTCAAATTCTTCACCTGTGAAAAGTAGGCTGACCAGACATACCATTTGAAATGGGACAGAAAACAATAATATTGTCCTGTTTCAAACAGTACATATGGTCAGCCTGCTGACACCTTGAATTTAGCATAGTAAAAATAGGTTGACCATACATGCCATTTGAAACAGGACAAAACTATTGTTTTCTGTCCTGTTTAAAGTGATATATCTGGTCAGCCTAGTAAAAAGAGAAGAATAGGTGTCTCTGGCTTATGAAGTTATGTCATGATTAAATGATCACACATGTGAAGCACTTAACTCACTGGCTGGTGCATAGTAAATGCTCAAAAAAAAAAAAGATAAAGTAATAGAGATAATGAATAATGTTTAATTCAGCAGTCATTCATTCAGCAAATTTTGATTCATGCCAATTATACAAGGCACTACTCTAGGAGTTTCTAAGATGAGTAATGTACCTCAATTATCTTCCATGAACTTATAGTCTGGTAGGAGACAAAAAAACCAACAAACAAACAACAAAAACAAAAAACAAAGAGAATAAGTTTTGAGGTATATGTGTACACACTTATACAAAAACACAGATAAAGGAGCAACTAATTAGATTCAGGTGAGTCACGACAGGTTCCGATGTAGATATGAAATTTAGGCTTGATCTTGAAGAAAGTGAGTTTTCCAGGTGGACAAAGAGGAAAGAAAGTTTTTAGGCAGAAGGAAGAACACAAAAATAGAGATGGGGGCAATGCACACTTGTTTTAAGAGTCTCAGATAGTTCAGTATTTTCAGGGTATACCTAGTGCTTAGTAGAAATTATTAGGGTAAGGAAGAATAGAGGAACTGTGGAAAGACTGCTAAGTATTTTATATGCTGTGCTAAAGATTTTGAATTTTATTTATTTATTTATTTTTAAAGATTTATTTATTGTTTTTGACAGAGAGAGAGAGAGAGATACAGAGACAGAGACAGAGAGAAGGGGGAGGGCCCAGAACAGTCTCCATAGTTGCACATCATTGGTTTTTCCACATAGTTTTATTCCACAAGTGGGAGTGGGGCTGCACAGGGCAGAAACTGGGCTGGGATCTCGCCCCAGTGAGAAATGAACTGGGGGCACTCCCCAGTTCAGCATATGGATCAGCACGGCCGGGGCCGGGATTCGATCCTCAGTCCCCAGGGCTGCAAAGTGAGCACCTAACCCACTGAGCCATCCTGGCTTCCCCTGACTTTTATTTTTTAAGAGGTAAAATGACACTAAAATTACTCGATTAGGGCAATAACATGATCCAAGTTATGTTTTGAAAAGACTACAGTGAATAAGATCCAACTTGAAAAGAAAGTCAGGGAAAGAAGTAATCAGATGCACAAAATACTCATTCTGACTTAGGCTGTGAGTTCTTGAAGGCCAGGGAACATGGAATGCCAATAATAATGAATAAGTTAATAATGGAAAGGTCAAGACTGTATGTTTAAAGAAAAATTTGAGTCCACTTAAAACCATTTATTTGATTAGTAGTAATTGCTCAAGTACTTATGCTTTAATTTGTTCCCCAGTTTGTGTCATTACAGGTCACCTTGTATCCTTTTTGGAAGGCAACAGGTCATAATTGGTTGTTAGAGACTATACAAAGGCAAAAAAGGGCTTTTAACCCAATTCTCTTTTGCCCCGAGAGTAGTCTACAGGTCTCGCTTGTGGCTACAACAATTACCCTTGAGATAACTCACAAATTTCAGTTCTAATCTTACCCCAAAGTTTGCCACATGAAAAAAAGAATTATTAAATACTGATCATATATATATATATATATATTTCTGTTACATTAGGATTAGAGATAAGAACAGTTTTTATATATTTTTTCACATTGAAAACCAGTCAGATTTGCTTTAGCTTCAAAGAGCGTGTTCATGTAAAATTAAAAGTATGCAGCAGCAAGCTGCACTTTTTTTTCCTTCTAAATGGGATATGGGTTAAATTACTGGAAACATCTCAGAAAAGATAGCATAAAGACTTGATTTAACATAGAAATTAAAACCAAGAATCTGTCAAATAGTCATTGCTAACAGTAGAAATTCACTGCATGGCACCAGCTTGCATTTATTGTTGCATTTTTTGAAATCTTATATAAATTATATTCCTTAAAACTACTGTGTAGACCTAGGTCATCTGTATTTAATGCACCTATGTAGTGTTTATTTTGATGAAGTTACTTATTTTACAGAAAAATACTGAACAAATTGTAGATTATGTGTACAATCACATCTGTTCCACATTGGGAGAGCTTAATTGCCTGATTTGCATTCTATGAGGCCTCATTGTGAACCTAATGGCAACCACCCAAATTGGAGGCCCAGTGCCTGGGAAGAACCAGCTAGTCCTTGGAATGCATGCCCTGCATATTTAACCCTATTGAGCGATGGCAAATGTCTCAACATGATTTGCCATTCTGACCATTTGGCAAGGAAATCTGGTCTATGTGTGGAATATAATTTTTGAAGGTGTTGCTTCTATTACATTCTCCCATATGCTAAGAGTCAAGACTTTGTCACCAGTAACAGAGGGATTTCCATAATTTTCCAGGTGGTGAAGTAAAAAATAGCATCACTGCAATTTAATGCTCAAAGTCCCACTGATACATGGCCTGGAGTACGAATGTTTACTTAGAGTTGAACTGCAAGTGTTTTTGGAACACTGTTTCAAAGTTTACTAATTGGAAAAATGCTCTGTAAGTTTTCCACTGCATTTTTTATAGATTAGTAAAAACACCTTTACTACATTAAATCAACGAACTGTAGCTTCAACTGCTAAGTATTGGCTGTTTCCATACTGGAATACTGAGCCTTGTACATATTGATCCATTAAAAAGGCACACATTTAATGTAGGCTGACCAGACATACCATTTTAAATGGGACAGAACACAACAGTACTGTCTTGTTTCAAACAGTATGTATGGTCCAGCCTAGTCTCACTGGGTAAAATTCAAGGTGTCAGTAGGCTGACCCAATGTACCATTGGAAATGGGACAGTAACACTGTTTTCTGTCCTGATAAAAAAAGTACATCTGATCAGCCTAATTTAATAGTAATTTGTAAAAATAACTTTGTGTTGTTAAAGCAAAATTGTATCTTAGGTCTAACTAAAAGAGTCAGGAGCTCTATTTCAATTAGTTTACCAATAATCTATAATTGTATTATAAAACACTTGCTGATATCTAAGGAATGTTTATCTACCTTGCTTTTTATCCCATGACCTCCATCACAGACATGTGACTACAATAGAAGCTGATTCTCAGCCCTGGGCCATTCTATTGCCCTTTGGACAGTGGTCCTGGTAGTAACCTCCTATTTTTCAAAAGACTAGTTTCCAAATAAACACATGACAAAAGGGAAACTAATTAAGGAATATATGAACTCCAAAGCAAAGGAAAATATAGTGTACCATAAGTAATTACCTTTGGTGAGAACTATCTATAATGAAACAATGTTAACAATAGCATTTTTAAATTGCTGTTGCCTTTTGCCCTGTGATGAAGTCCTTGGACAGCATTGCCCTTTTTGGAGGAGAGGAAGCGGGTGCAATGTAGGGAGATTTCAAAAGATCAGCTTTGTGAGAATGCCTTAGAATGAAAAGTCTGGAGACAAAATAAAAATATTCTGCCCAAGATAACTTTGGAATCAGGTTTTTCTGAAGATTAGATTACATGAGTGGATGATCAGAATAACAGTGTGGGAGACAAGTTATCTGGATTCTAGTGTTGGTTCTACTACTTGTAAAGTAGTAGAAACCTGAACTTGGGTAATTAACCTTTATGAGCCTCAATGTCTCTTCAAACTGTGCTTCCTGGAGTGGAAACCCTATTTTTACTGCTTTCATGTATTTTCTCATTTAATTTCTGCAATAAGTCAGTAAAATAGATACTACTACTATTTCCACCTTAAACACGAGAAAAGAGGTAATAGAATGTTAAACAAATCCTAGTTTGCACACAGCGTTTTAATCAATAAGCTAAACTTTTTCAAGAAAGGCATGCTAAAAATGTACATTTGTAATATATCTGTGCTATAATCATTGAACTTGCAATATTTAATTACCTAAATGCAACTATCATTTTTACTTTTCTAGTGATAGAGTCACTAAACTAGATGGATTACAAAATGAATTTCTAATGCCATTACTCGACTTTCCTTAAAGACAGAATGATGTTTTCTTCTCTGTGGCATTAACTATAAGTACAGTGTCTAGTATCATTAGCACTCTGCATATTCTTTATGTGGAGAGATGGTGCAGAGCTAGATTAAAGGAAGGATGGAGCTCTACCCTTACCTGGATGGTAGTACTGGGTGCTCAGCTGTGTTGAATTTTGTGTGATTGTCTCTGGGTGCTGAATCTAAGAAGGGCAAATGGAGTGGGAGTCTTAGAGCTGCTCTCAAATCAAGGTATTCTTTATGACACATGTATCAGCAGTGTAGGTGAGAAAGATGTAGAAATTTTTTCTCCACATGCTCACTTTGCTACATTGTCTTTTGTACCAAACTCAGTTTTTCTTTGTATAAAAATGCCAATTTTCATTTATGAACATTCAAATTGAATAAGTAGGTAATGGTTGTCATCTCCAATACAATATTTGTTTAGGGATTTTTAGCCCTATGGACACATAGCAGATTATTATTCTTTAATTTATTCAATTCATTAAAAAATTTTTACTCTCAACCCGGGAATGGCATTATTCTAGATGCCCTCAATGCAAAAACAAAGTATCTAGTTTCTAAACTCAAGGAGCTTATAGTTTGGTGGGAAAATAAAGAGGCAAATGAATGATTATACTTAGTAAGACAGTAATGGGAGAAGAGATCTAAGATGGTAGAGTAGATAAAAGCTGTGCCTGCCTCCTTCAGTGTACACATTAAAATTACAACTAAATTATGGAACAATCAACCTGGAGAACCATCCAAAGTCTAGTTGAATAGAAATTTTATAACATAGGATATAAAGAAGAAGCCACATTGAGACTGGTAGGAGGGGTTGATAAGTGGAATGGGCCTTCCCCACACCCACCCTACCCTGCCCAACTCCCCTAACGTGGGTTGCACTTTCTCATCAAGCAGCTAGCCCTGCCCACATTGTACTCTTTCTTGAATAACTCTTGAGGGTCTGTGGGCCCCAGGTGGGCAGTGACTGGCCTCAGGTGCTCTGAGACATTTGCTTAGTAGCTCTAGGCTCAACTCTGGCACCAAAATCTACATTAACCTGGTGAACACAAATATTCCCACTCTGGTGACTCCCTCAGGCCCCACTTCACCCAACTTGTGTACCTCATGAGGTATTATTAATGGCTGAAACTTAAGAAAGCCCAGCAGGTGGCAGTAGGCCTCTGGGTCCTGGCTTTTTGCAGAGCTACCCCATGTTCCCTGCAGGTGGTAGCCATCCTCGATTCGCTGAGTGGTCTCTGCCACTTGCCTCCAAGCTTAACACAATCAACAAACAACCACAGATTGCTTTTTAGCTCCTACCAGGTAGTCCCTGGCTGGTCACAGGCAATGGCTGCTCCAAGCCTATACCAGTGCCCCCTCTCCCACAAAAGCCCAAGAACAAACATACTTGGAGGTAGGCTTCAGACCACAGCAGAGCACTACCCAATTAGTTTTGCAAGTGGCACACACAAAGGTGATCTCAATAGACACCAAAGCCTACAGGGGTGAATCCCATTCAGTGGGTTAAAATATCCCACACAGCACCTTATGAGCTGTGGATGAGGTCAAGCTTCATAGTTAGTCAGCCTGAGGGTCACTTTTACCCATTGATGTGCCAATAGAAATCATTGTTCAACTATAAGAAGAGGGCACACATAATCCCCACAAGGGACTCTCCTGGAGCACCCAAAGCAGGTGACTAGGGAGACCATGCCAAGGCCCCACAGAGAATCTAATACATAAGGCCATCTGGACAAGACTGTTAAATATAACAGATCTACCTATTACAGAGCAGCATCCAAGATGAAAAAACAAAAAAATACATCCCAAATAAAAACATAGGAGAAATCTTTAGAAAAAGAACCACATAAAATGCAGGCAAGTAACCTACCAGATAATGGGTTGAAAATACTTGTTATAAGAATACTCAAGTTGGGAAGCCAGGATGGCTCAGTGGGTTGAGTGCTCAGTTTGCAGCGCCGGGGACCGAGGATCGAGTCCCCGCCCCAGCCCTGGCGCGTGTGGACCCATGTGCTGAACTGGGGAGTTCCCACAGTTCAGTTCTCTCTCTGTCTCTGTATCTCTCTCTCTCTCTCTCTCTCTCTCTCTGTCAAAAAAAAAAAATTAAAAAAAAAAT
>PVKE010050608.1:0-10897 GCA_004027555.1 Craseonycteris thonglongyai
TTAATAATCTCACAAAGAAATGTCCAAAATAACTATAACTGTAATAGAGATGAATGGGCTGTAAAGGCCTATATAAGGAGATTTGACCTAGTCCGGGAGGTCAGGAAAGGCCTTCCTCAGGAAGTAACACTTGAACTGAAATCTGAAGCATCAGTAGGCAGGTGATAAGGGGATGAAGATCCTTCCAAGTACAGGCAGTGGTGTGAGCAAGTGTCCTGTGATGGGAAAGAGAGTAGCTAGTATGAAGGACCAAAAGGATTCAAGTTCTCTAAGAGAGAAGTTGAAGGTGTGGGGTAGGTAGGGACCAGGCTATGTTAAGGAATTTTGGTTTGTTTTGTGTTGTTCATAAGAATAATGAGATGCCATTGAAAAGTTTTAAGCAGGTTGTTGTAAATTTATATTTTAATAGAGTCTTGTTACAGTAAGACTAATGATTTGCAGAGGTCATAGGAGATGTAGGTACCGGTAGATGAATTTAGGAGGCTGTTGTAATCCAGATGACAGATGATATAATAGTAGGTTGATTTAGAAGAAATGGGGAAAAGTAGAAGGATTAAATAATACTAAGAAGGGACAATCAGTAAGTCTCTGGATTGGAATTGAATGATAAGAGAGTAGGTGACTAAGGTTCTGGTCTCATACAGCTGCATGGGTATGGTGCCTTTCATTAGTATAAGGAACACTGGAGTGAGACCAGATTTTAAAGAAAGGATGATGGGTTAGGTTTATACATTATGAATTTGAGATAGCCACAAAATGGCAAATTGAATATATGAGAATGTTGCTCAAAGGAGATAAAATCTGAACTGGAGGTATAACTTGATAAAGTAACTGTGAATGATGATGTATATGGTAAGAATACGAGTATAGAGAGGTGGTGTCAGGACCTAGGTTGAAAATCTCCCCAACATAGAGACTACATCAAGAAGAATGAACCTCAAACGAGCAGAGAAGGTGTAATCAGAGAGGTTAGAAGAAAACCAGAATGTTTTATTAAAAATAATTCTAATAATGGCATTAGGAGTCATCTCTGTTTTTGTTAAAGTGTTTTCTCATTTAAAAAATTCATTGATTCTAACACTTATCTGTTAAAAATAGTGTTTGTTTAGCCCTTCTAATATATCAGTGTGCCAATGAGAGGCAGTGGTGTACGTGTCAGGTGTGTCTTTGAGTTCCCTTACTTAGAAGGGAGGTAGTTTTGGTTGCAGGAAGTGTTTCATGTGGAAGCAGATGTGCTCCAGTGATAGGAGATGGGAAGGGGATGTTTTGTTATTAATTACTTTACTTTGTATAAACAAAGACTTTGTATTTTTGAAAGTTGTCTTCTGGTTTATAGAAATTAATCTTATTTTTAAAGCTTTTCAAGAGTTGATCTACGTGTTATGTACTCTCTTGTTCTAGTATCAGAATTTCAGTATTCTCTTAATTGTAGCATATAGGCTGTCCGGAAAAAATCCAGTCATTGTCAATGTAACAAGAATAGCTGGATACTTTCAAACAGCCTTCATATGTAAAATAGAATTTCAATATTTCAGTATAGAAAAGGTGTGTCTTTAGGTAGGAAGTGGTGGCAGACTATTTGTAAAGTGAGAAGAGTTTGTTTTTACCTTTTCATCTCTGCTTGCTTCTTTTAGTTGAAATAAATTGCAAAAGACATTTTAATGAGAGACTGATATGCTGTTTTAAACGTTAAAAAAGAAAATTTTATCATTTAAACTGAATAACACTAGAATATCTGGACTTAATCTCACACATATACTCCTAAAGCCTGAATTTCTCAACCATGTTGTGTGGATCATAATTTGGAAAAGGCTAATTTAAGCAGATATGGAATCCTGAACTGGGAATTAAGATACATATATGTTCTTGCTTTTTTGCTGTTAACTAAGTCATTATGGACAAGTCTGTTATCTCTGACACTGTTTGATTATATGAAAGAGTTGGTTAAATTGATCTGTATGAACTGTACAGTTCTCTGTTCTTTAATTCTGATTCTGTGGGTTAAGGCTTTTATTTTTGCTGTGGGTAGATTTAAATATGAAGGCTGTCTGGAAAAAAAATCCAGCCATTGTTAGTATATTATTACATGTCTGGATACGTCCAGATAGCCCTCGAATATTAAAATTTTTCTGCTTTCAAAAGCAATAATAATGCACAATAGTCACTATAAAATTTCATTTATTAGAGAAGTTGTATAAAAATGAAAATCTCTTGTATTGACAAAAATAACAGATTTTATTGTTGTTAAAAAAGAGAATAACTAAAAGAAAATAGCATCAGATTTTCTCTCCATGCATATTCCACCATGTACATAGTGACATATTAATGATAATCTTTAAAAAAAGTGGGATCATGTTGTACTTTTTTTATAGTATGTCTTGCTTTTCTACCTTATCTCTTGGACGCCTTACCACTCATGTTTTTCTCAAATCTTATTATTATGAATGTAGTATATGCTCATAGTTAAAAATTGAAACTATAAAGATCTAAGGTGATTTCTCAATTGTACTCCCCACAGGTAATCACTCTTAAAAAATTTATGTCTCTGTAGCACATAAAAATATATGAGTTTCTTTTTGTATAGATATGTGCTATGATTTTTAAGTTACTCTTCTATTGATCATTAGCATCCTCATCTCCTGCTTCCTTCCATTAAAAAATGATGTAATTCATAAAGTTCAGTAGATTGTTGTAATTTTAATTGGGCTCTATTTATATGTTGTACATGGTCTTTGCTGTCTCCAAGGAAGAGATTTGGCCAGGATTACTGTATCTCTGATTCTCAGCTAGTACACCACCATGAGAATGACTAAAGCTCATGGTTATACATTTTCACAGAATATTTCAGGCAAATGTTCTCACTTTGTCCTCAAATCCCAATATAATTTTTAAATGTGGTGAACCTGACGAAAGCTCATGGGAGCCTTGAGAACTCCTTTAGTCCTTTTATTTAAAGTATCTGTTTAGAGCTTGCTATTCACAATTTGGTCCATGCATAGGCAGCATAGGTATCACCTAGGAAGCTTGTTTGAAATGTAAATTCTCTGGCCCTCACCCACATGTACTGAAGCAAATTACATTTTAATTAGATTTCCTGGTGGTGATTCATCGACACATCACAATGTGAGAAATGTTAGTCTGGGAGTAGATGTGTTGCTTTGGTTTTTTGTGCTTGATTTTCTGTGTCCCCATCATGAGTGTGGTCTTTTGGTTCATATTGTTTTTATAAAGAGAAGAAGAAAAGAAAACATAAGTGAGAAAGTTTGAACTGAATTTACTGAGGTTAAAAGATTAATTTACCGAGGTTAAGAGCCATTTCCCCTTTGCTTTTATTGTATGTTCCAATGGTAAGGTATCCTGTTGATTTTTACTTGGTTTTTACCGTATCAGTTACATGGAAGAGAAGAGAAAATACAATAAATTCTTCTATTATGCTTGTTTTGAAATTGAGGACTTGTACCGTGCAATTGATATTAGGGAACAAATATTTGTATTATGTGAATTTTGTGTTTGCTTATGTGCCATTTGTCTGAGAAACACTAGCTGAATGCAGAAAACTGCCCAGGTAAATCATGCCAGGTAGGAAATACTCAAAAGGCATACCTCTCAGCCAACTACCAGCTACCTCTATTCTCCACATGTGTTAGGACCCACACTATCCACTTAGGGTGTCACAGCTGTCTGTAGGATTTCAGGTAACATTCCTTCCACCACTTCACAAAAACAACGGAGCTGCAAAAACCCTTCCGATGTCCACATCCACAGGCAAACACAGCCTTTTCTTTTCAGGGTAACATACCGTATTTATTTTAGCATTCAGGTAAAATGCTCTACAGTTTTTATTAGCATCCTATCTTTACTTACATGTCATTGTTAAAGTTTCTGAATATTTGCTCTCCAAGCCCCCATCTTCTCCGCAAATCCTATAGTTTTGTGCAATTCTGTATAGTGTAGTGCATTTTAGGAATGCATGTCACATTATAGCAGAATTGACTATCACAATAGAATCTCAAGATCAAGATTTCAAAAGAAATTGGATCAATCCCTTATGCCTAAGATTTGGTAAAAATGACCTTGCTATGTGACTTCCCTGACACCTTGTATACCCACACCTCCCAATGTATGCCTTTTCTGATCCAATGACAGTTCTAAGAGAGCAAAGATAGTCTGTCCAGTACCGTTTTCTTCCTCTAGTCCTAATATGGCGCCTGAAACATGGTAGATGCTCAAAAACAACTTGAAATATGACTCTATATGAATATAAGTACTTTCATATATATTTAGGGAATACAGATTTCTTTTTTTACTTAGTAACCAGAATTCTTCTTAACGCTGTATTTTAAATATTACAAATTATTAGAAAATTTTAAAGTAATTAGTTGATACTTGAAGTAGCCAAAATGTTCTTATTCTGACACTTGAATGATCAGCACATTTTTACAGTAGGTTTCATAATGATTGTGGAAATTCAGTGGTACTAGTGTCATTGTTTCTAAATTTAAGAAATTATAGATACTTTGACTATTTTCTAAAAAAATCATAAGTTCATTATAAATATTTAAGAAAATTCAGAAAATAAAGAGTATAAAGTTATTATTTTAACTTAAATATGTTAACTTTAACAGGTTAAAGATAAAACTTGGAGAAATAAATAAATTATACTAGGCTTTTATAATGAAAGAAGTGTTTGTCCAGTCAAACTTTAGGCAGCTGTGAGACAGATGAATCTTCTTTATTTCTTTTGACTGTATTTAGAGACTGTCATTTCCTCAATCTGCAGTTCTTTGCTTTCTGATTTCACTTCATTCTTTTTTTGTGTTATTTAGTATTTTCTAATTCCATATTAGTTCCTCGAAGAATTGAGTTGATGAGTTTAGAAATTATGATAATTATTTTTATCTACAACCTTATTTATTATGTGAAAGTATTTTCTCTTTTAACATTGAGTCTCTGAATGGGCTCAAGTTCTACCCCTATTGAGCAACATTCCTCAAAATTATAGCCTTAACTTAATTTTCCATTGAAATATTTTAATAGGTGATCTTGATTAACTTCTCTCCCATAAAACCTGTGAAAGTAGATATTTATGTTACCCAAACAATACTCTTGACACAGGAACCTAACAGTATTAATAAAACTATATTATACACCCAAAGGAAGTAGTTGTGAAATTTAAAAAATTTTACTTGTGTTCATTTTGTAAATTGTTTGTTTTTATTTTGATGTAATTTCAAACCTGTAGAAAATTTTCAAGAATGCAAGAAATTCCCATACACTCTTTACATAGATTTAGCACTTGTGTATATTTGCCCTATTTTTAAAAATCATATTTCATCTACCTTTACATGTATACCGGTAGTTTTCTTCTTGAATCATTTGAGAGTGTGTTGGAAACATCATGCGCCTATATTCCTAAATAGTTATGTGTGAATTTCCTAAAAATAAGAGCATTCTCTTTCATAATCATAGTATAATGATCAAAATTAGTAATATGGGGTCTGGATTATAAAACATGATTGATTATCTTGTATAATCCATATCCAAATTTTATTAATTGTCTTAATGTCCTTTATAGCTACTTTTCCCCACAGTTCAGGATCCAATTCAAAATTATATGGTGCTTTTAATTGTCTCTCTTTAATCTCTTCTAAATGGGAACAGTTCCATAGTCTTTGGAGTCTCTTGACCTTGACATTTTTGAAGCAAGAAGGATATTTTGTAGATTTCTTTAACTTGAGGTTATATGATATTGGTTGTGATTTAGGTTATGCATTTTTTTGCAGGAATAACATACAAGTGATGATATATCTATCACAATTAATCATATCACAAGGCACATAGTGTTAGTTTATTGTAGCATTACCATTCATTTATTCATTCTCTTTGATGGATTTACTTCTTTCCTTAAGTCTAAAATACATAGAAAGTAGTTTCAGAATTGCTAGCCCATAACCAGATAAGCACACCTTCGAACTAGAGTTCAGTATTGCTTATGGTGTTTAAGATGAAATTTAATTATGGCAAAATACATATTTATAAATCTTAAGGAAATAGTTGAATAAGTTTTGATAAGTACATACACCAATACTCACATCTCTCTCAGACTTAGAAAGTTTCATCCCAGAAAGCTTCCTGGTAGGCTTTTCTTCTTGATAATAACCTCCATCACTGACAACCGTGTTTTCAATTTTTAAAAAAAGATTTATTTTTATTGTTTTTGACAGAGAGACAGAGAGAAGGGGGAGGGCCCAGAGCAGTCTCCATAGTTGTACATCATTGGTTCTCTACATGGTTTCATTCCACACAGGTGGCATAGGGCTGCGCAGGGCAGGAATTGGGCTGGGGCACTCCTGCATGGAGCTTGCCCCTGTGAGAACCTAGCTGGGGTCCTCCCTCATGGGAAGCACCCCCCAGCTCAGCACATGGGTCTGCACAGGCCGGGGCTGGGATTTGATTCTCGGACCTCGGAGCTATAGGACGAGTGCTCAACCTGCTGAAACATCCCTCTTCCCTTCTAATTTTTTAATTATATATTACTTTGTCCTGTTTTAGACCTCCATAAAAATGAAATCATAAAGCATGTACTCTTTTGCATCCAGGTCCTTTTTATTTGTGATAATATTTGTGATTTTCATCCACATTATTTTGTGTATTAGTAGTTCATTTGTTTTATGATTGAGTGTTACACCATTGTATGAAAATACCACAATTTGTTTATTCATTCTACTGTGATGGATGTTTGGGTTGTTTCCAGTTTATGTCTATTATAAATAAAGCTGCTATAAACATTCAAGTATAATACAAATATGTGTATTTTCATTTTTCTTGAGTAAATGCCTATGAGTGAAACTACAGGGTCATAGGGCAAATGTTTATATTTATTTAAAATGTCTTGCTTCAGCAGCAAATATGAGTATACTAAAGAGTATAAAAGTTGCTTCACAGTATTTATACCATTTTATGCTCACATTACCAATTAAACTTTCCTAGTTGTTCTACATCCCCACCAACATCTGGTGTTATCAACCCTTTAACTATTAGCCATTCTAGTGGTTGTGACTGGTATCTCATTATGGCTTTATTTTGCATTTCTCTAGTTACTAATGAGATTGAGTACTTTTTCATATGCTTATTGATCATTCATATAGCTTGTGAATGGTTTGTTCAACTCTTTTGCCTATTTTTAAAAAATTGGTTTATTATTCTTTTTACTAACAAGTTGTAGGAGTTCTTCATATATTGTGGTACACATTGTGAGATGTTTATAGTGTGAATATTTTCATCTATTTTGTGACTTGCTTATCAATTTTCTTAATGTGTCTTATTGAACAGAAGTTTTCCCTTTTTATGAATTCATATTGTTTTCCTATTATGGTTAATGCTTTCTGTTCTAAGAAACCTTTGCATACCTTCAGTTCACAAAAATATTATCTTCTAGATTCTTATACAAGCTTCATAGTTTTATATTTTACATTTACCCAGATTACTTTTTGTGTGGATGTTTTAATGTGCCCATAACAGAGATTAGAGCTTGATGTTTATTGTTTTTCTTTTTGTTCACATTCATATTTCTGAGTGTTTATTTAAAAGAAGAAAATTTTTATGATTGTAAGATATTCTAATTTGATATGTTTTTGGGAAAGTCAAGTACTTCAACGTTAATTTAATATAGAAATATATAAATTTAGAGACTATATAAGCAAGTGAAAATGAGTTTATTGCTCATTTTAGTATGTTTAAAAGAATGCATTACTAAATTTTTATTTCTGCTTTAGTAAGAGAGGTGGTGTGAGAAGTTTTTCATTGTATACAGTCTACAAATAAATGGATAGTTTTTTAGTTTTCCAGATGAAATCATCATTTTTATATAACTTTCAATGTGATTTGATTACCATGCTGTATCTTTTATTGGTGGTCTAAATTCTGTCAGGCTTTCCATTTGAAACCCCTATTTTCAGTTTATGAGCAGACAGTGAAAAAAAAAATCAACCAGCAAAATCTTGGCATTCATGATTTTGGTTCAATAAAATGTACTTGCTTTACCAAAATTTTAAATAGTCAGCTCTTTTTTAAAGTTGTAAGCAGCACAAAGAGGATTAAAGGAATTTTTTTGGTTAAATAAATAGGGACTATTTTCCAGACAACCTACCCCAATTCAGTTTACAAAGCAAACTTTGCCCTTCTAGAAATTATTTAAGTATGTACAGTCCTGTGTTCCAATTGCCACAAGATCTTGCCTCAAGACTTTTTTTTTTCCTCCGTTGCTATTGTTTTAGAAGCAAATGTATATCTCTGTTCTTTTTTTTCTATCCTTTTAAAATTCTCTGTAGTAGATTTACAATAAAAGTGACTGTAAATTTTGGCATTCTTTTATCATTTTTTCCCTCCTCTTTGCAGTGCCTACTTAAACAAAACAGTATATAATTTAACCTATTGACTGGAAAACAATATTAACTTTGAGAGAAGTTGAGGTGTAAATAGCAATAGTTTTCTTGAAATTTAATTTCTGAAATACTGACTTTAAAAACTAATCTGAAGAGCTGTCACTTAAATAGCCAGTTTTAGGCAAGTTTTCTCTTTCAGAAAGTGTGGCTGTCAGCTTGAGTACTTTCACATTCTGTTTTTAACCCACTATCATTTGCATGATGAATACTTAACTACTATTGGTCCATAAAGGTGTTTGTGGGTTTTTTGTCACTTTAATTTCACTTCTTATTTTTTAAACAACCATTTCCTAAAAACCTCGAATAGTAATGTAACCTACTGCAGGAAGCAAGATGATCTTCTGGAAATCTTTACTTTTGCTGGACTCTTGAAAATAATTTGCTTCAGGCAAGAGATTTTGGGTGCTGCTGAAATTTCGGAGATCTGAGAAAATGGTGTAATATAATAACATGTCACCAGCTCTTAAGCAGCAACATCTGCTGTGGTTCAAAGCCACACAAAGAAAGCTACTTAAGCAGTTGAATGTTTTGGACCGCACAGACAAAGTGTGGTTCAACTGCAAAGACTGCAGAGTAGAGGAAACTTAAAGCTTAGAGAAGTTGTTAAAATATGGAGTCATGGAAGATGAGCATCTTTAAGAGACAAACATCACCTTGTCCTTCAAGCTATGGAAGATCTTTGTCAGAACCTGCTTATGCAAATTCTGAGATAGAAACAAGTTTAAAGAGTTATCCATGGTGTGGTCCCGTGAAAATGAGGAAGAAAAATGAACATGCTGTATCCACTTTAGGAAAGCCCCTGGGTGCATATCGGTGGCAAACACATCCCAGCCTCAGGTGGAAAGGGAGCAAAAGGGATAGTATGGAAAATGATGAAGGAGACTTGGATGAACCACAGCAAAAGGTCCTGCCACAGATGGTTGGTAATAGTGCTTCTTCTGCTGCTAATGAGGTCCTTGGAACATCAACAGAGAAGCTGAATCAGGCCAATACCTGGTCACTTCGGGTTCCATTCACCAGATCTATTTCAGAGCCAGAACCTCGCTGCAGTATCAGATTTGTTAGACCATGGCTGACTTCAGTGAGGGCAGTGGAGTCTGAGCAGCAGGGATATTTCATCCGTGGCATTTTCTCTACTCTTTCCAATGGCTTCTCCAGGATGCTGAGTCTACAAGGAGAATCAACCAATGAGCCAGTAAGAGAAGGTATATTGCAACAAATAAGGGGAAAGAAGGGATGCCTGATTTAATTACTATTGGAATTTTAGTTGTGTTTTATAATAAGCTAAACCATTCAGTTTGCTTATTATGAGACACATTTATTTAGTACAAAGTTCACCACTTCAGAGAACTCCTTTCAATGAGTAATAATAAATAATAGTAAAAAATAGATTTGGTTAAATTAAGGAATTTTTGTATTATGTTATATTTATTCTTAAACTCTATCTTTGGGCCTGTGTGTTTTGTTTTGTTGTTTTAACTCTTATTTATCCCCATTGGTCTTTTTTTGCAAGTTAAATACATTTAGAGGGAGAAATAAATACTTATGATAAAGTTGAGAACTGAAAAGCAATTTCTACTGTGATTGCTTCATAAGAATCAACAAATGTTAGAACTATTAGAGCAAAATTGTATTGGTAGCTTTTTAACAGTTGGGATTTTGATTTGCTTAGGTCATAAAGATACACAATTTGAATATGGAAGTGGAAGATGCAAATCTTAAATATGTATTCAGAGGACAAAATAGAAATTTGTATTTGGTTCATTTCAGACAACAGAATAATCAAATTTCTAAAACCTCCTTAGGACTTATTTAAATTAAAAAATGTTTTATATTGATGCATTGTTAAAGGCAATAAAAAATAATAACCCTCAGATTTTTATCTGATTGCCATGAAAATGACTGACCTAAACTGAGAAACTATTTCAAATATGTGTTAGGGCCTATATTTGTTTGTTGTTTTTGAAAATGTTAACACTGAATCTCTGATAACATCTCCATTCAGTTGAGGTCACTTTTGGACAAACTCCTACCATTAAAAAATTTGAACTTGTCTTTATTATGAGATTGATAACATCAGCAGAAGTTTAAATTTTTTTGTAAAATTATGAGAATTAAATTATTTTGTTATTGGAGTGCAATTTAGTTCCTTTCAGAATAAAATTGGATAATGCAAAAGAGTGACATATCAGTAAAGAATGAAGTAATTTTCCAAATATATGTGTGCCAGTAATTCAGTATTTCTTCTAAACTCTGTCTTCCCTCACTTTTTTTTTTTCTTTCCTCAGTGAGTTTTAATAATACTATCCAGTGTGTTATGTTTTCTTTTTACCCTTGGCTTATAGATAATTACCAAGAGTAAAATCTTTTTTTTTCTAAAGATTTATTTCATTGTTTGAGAGAGAGGTGAGTGTGTGTGTGTGTGTGTGTGTGTGTGTGTGTGTGTGTGTGTG
>PVKE010050609.1:0-10916 GCA_004027555.1 Craseonycteris thonglongyai
AGATGGATAAATGTAAGGTGGAACTTGAAGGAGTACATTTGGGAGAATAGTTTGAACTAGAGAAAGGGGAAGAAGTGAGTTGGGCAAGCTTCCAAGTGAATCCAAACCAGACCTATTATTGTACCTCAGGCACTAGCCCTCTGCCAACCATCAAAGTTATAAGTAACAGTCAGCTCATTATGTCTTGGTGACCTTCCTATACTCTCAGACTTTCACTTCCTTTAGGCCTCTCCCCCTTTCTTTCCCATTTTGAGTGAAAAAAGAGAGAGCATCATAATGGGCCCCATATTCTAGCTTTGCTGGTCCATGGTTTAAAAGAACCCCTCCAAACTGGAGATTCCGTGGAAGGTGTGGGTTTCCACAGCAAGATGGGAACATCACAATCTGAAATTCAGAATCCCCAAACAATGAGCTATCTAAGTAATACATTGGGCCAATCTAGTATATTTTCTAGACAGTCTCATTATCCTAACTTAATTCTTATTAGGAGACTATAGGGATTTTCAAACAACATTTTAAGAAAAAAAAAATCTTCCACCAAAAAGGAGAATTTAAAAGATAGATAAATCAAGAAAGACTGCAAAGGTTTTACGAAGTTAACATCTAATAATAAGTAGAGAAAAAAATAGAATATATATTATGATTAAAATAAGCAAGAAAGCAAGCAAATAAAACATATCGCTGCTGGGAATGTAAAATGGTCCAGGCAGTTCCTCAAAATGTTAAGCATCAAGTTACCATATGACTGAGGTATTCCACTGTTAGGTATATACCAAAGAGAAATGAAAACACATATTCCTAAAAAAAAATTGTATGTCAATGTTCATAGGAGCATAATTCATATTAGGATTAAAACATTTTATTTATTAAAATGGTCTCATATTTACAGTGTCTCCACACAGGTGTCAATGAAACAATGAGATTCTAAGACTGTAAATGTGGGTGCCTATTTCCTTCAATGTGATTTCTAACTGTATCAATGAAAGCATGTGCCTGGAGTGCATGTGTGTGTGCTTCTTAACAGATGCAGAAGCTGCTACCAGGAAATAGAGGCCTTATGTATAGAGGGTATGGTTTCTGGTCCCCTTCAGAAATGGGTTCTACAGGGTTATCAGAAAGGAAATCCTCAGGTGTGCACTATAAACATGAAGAGGATTAAAATGAACCATGGGGAGGTTTCCAGAGGATCTCACCCATGAAGGCCATACATTTCATTTTCCCCTCCCTCCACCGCCTCATGTATCTCCTTTCCTTCTTCAAATGAAGCTGTGTCATGTAAGCAACTGGCCCTAAGATATAACTCAATTCCCTTGGGAGCAAGGACATTTATGAAACCACATGAGTCACCATATATATTATGGATTTAACCTAATGAATGTCTAGTCTCTACCTTCTGGAAGCGTTCAGTCCACTAACCTCTCTTGTCCAGCTCTCATGTCCAAGCCATTACACTCAACCCCCATTTGTTGTAACTTCGAACTTAACACAGTCTCCCTTTTCTTCTTCCTCACCCTGACAATAAACTAATATCTCTCAGGTTAGACATGGTTTAGCATCAGCCTTTGGAATGATACTGTGTTTTCAGAAACTCTGTTGCAGTATCTTAGCTCCATTCTGCAATCATCTCAGTCCTGCCAACCCTAGCTCCCTAAAAATGATCAGTCCTCTGCTTTCTCTTCACCCCACTGGTCTCTACCTTGCTTCAGGCCCTAATCTCCTTTTGTCCTAATATTTACCATAGCTTCCTAACTGGTCTCTTTGCCTCTAGTGTGGCCCTCCTTTTATTTACCCTCCATGTGGCCACCTGGCCATGAACTCCCATGTTTAAAGCCCTGAAATGACTTCCTGTTACCTTTAGAATAAACATCCAGCTCTTTATCTAAGCTTATAAGTCCCTTTCAAACTCACCTCCTACCTGCTTTTCCAACCTACTACCCATTCATCCTGAACTATTTGTAGTTCCCAAAATAAGCTAAACTCGCTACCCTACCCTTATAATTTCAAATGTTATTCCTCTACCTGGAATATTCTCTTTCTCCAGGGTGGGTTGGCTAGTTCTTTTTTCCCCCCAAACAGCTTTACTGCGATATCATTTCCATAACATGAAATTCACAAGGCTTCACTAACGGCTAACCTTTGGGACTCCATCTGGAGGTCATCTCCTGTTTTCAGCTGGGCTCTTCCGAAGACAGACCCTGAGAACACAAAGGCGTGGGCACCAATGGTGTATGTGGGAGCGGGTTTCCAGGAACCAGTGAGAGTGCAGAGAAAGAAGACCGAGAACGGAGAAAAGCCCATAAAGCATGTGCTCCTCAGTGGGTCGCTACTGTGAGCAACGGGAGCTCAGCTCTGCAGGGAGGAAGCCTTTGAGAGCCCATCTGAAATACATCTCTGAGTTGTCCCACACACAGGCAAAGGAGTTTGGGCATTTTTCTATGTGTCCTGTCCTTCTTCAATTAAGGGTCATGCTGAGGTGTGGTAGCTCCCTGGTACTTCCTGCCTGCACAACAGCAAAGAATATCTTAGACAGAAACAGGCAGGAAACCATCAGCGTATGTAGCAACTACCTAGAGTGAACTTGCAGAATGAGTCAAGAGGATAAGGATGGAGCACCAGAAAGCATCTCTATCAATCCTCTCAAAAGCTCTTCTTCTGGGGAAGCTGCGATGACTCAGTGGGTTAAGCGCTCACTTTGCAGCCCAGGAGCCCAAGGATCGAATCCCAGCTCCTGCCCAGGCGGACCCATATGCTGAATTGGGGTGTGGCCCCAGTTCAGTTCTTGCTGGGGCCTATGCGGGAGGCTCATGGCCCAGTTCCTGCCCTGCACAGCCCTGTGCCCGCCTGTGGAGTGAAACTACAGTGGTACCTCGGTTCACGAACGCTTCTGTTCACGAACAACTCGGTTCACGAACAGAAAAGTTCATCAAAATATGCTCCGGTTCACGAACTCTGCTTCGGTTCACGAACTCTGCTTCGGTTCACGAACAGGAGCCGCAGCCATTTTAATGCTATTTCCTGGCTGTCACATGGTTGTGACTTCCTGTAGGAAGATCGTGGAGAGAAAGAGACACAGAAAAACGTACACTGTGAGTACTTTCGGTGACTTTTTTGATTTTTGTTGTGCTCTTTCTACATTACTATACTGTACTAATGTGTATTGTAATTTGTTTCATATTTTTTGTGCTTCAAAAACCAAAAAAAAAGGTCAGAACAGATTAACCGGATTTACATTGAACCCTATGGGAAACTGTGCCTCGGTTCACAACCAATTCGGTTCGCGACCAGAGTCAGTTCACGAATTAAGTTCGTGAACCGAGGTACCACTGTATATGGAAAACTAATGTCAACTATGGAGACTGCTCTGGACCCTCCCCCTTCTCTCCATCTCTCTCTGTCAAAAAAACAATAAAAATAAATCTTTAAATTAAAAAAAAAACCAAAAAACAAACAAACAAAAAAAACTAACATTCCCTATAACCCTCAAAAACAAAAAGTTATCAAACATATTCATAACTCTTTAAAAACTCAAATTTATAAAATTCAAAAAAACACAAACAACAGTATCCCCTGAGTCCACACAATGTTTTACATCATGCTTTATTTACCTTAAATTTTTTAAATTTGGATGTGCATGGCCGTTCCACAGCAGATCGCTTATGGGGAGTGAAAACAAAATATGGATTTGCAGAAGTTAAATGGAAAGATCCACTCACTGGTCAATGGTCTGGACCAGATCCGGTATTAATTTGGGGATGAGGGCATGTTTGTGTTTTTCCTAGACACGAAGATGGTCCATGCTGTCTGCCAGAGTGACTCGTTAGAACTGTCCGAGGAGCAGAGCATGGAACAACAGTCGATTTCTCCCTACAAGAGGATGAAAATGCAGTGGACGGTGTGAGCCGAGATGACAGAGCAGACTGAAGGATGCGAGCTGTCCCGGAGGAGCCCTACTCCAACTTGGGGACGACTGAGGTGGGCTTTCCCTAGAAGTGGCAGATATGTTGGGGCGACGGCAAGCACCTTTTAGATTGGACTTTATGTTTCTAGCCATGTTAGTAATTCTCTCTTGTCAGATTTCATGTGCTAATACTGCCATTTACTGGACATATGTACCTGATCCTCCTGTTTTAAAACCAGTTTTGTGGGATGATCTGAAAGTGCCTGTATTTGTTAATAACACTAAAGTTTTAGGGTTTCCCTCCTCTGATCACATTTCTTACCAGGAAACATTAGAAACTCAAAAAAACATTGATAACAAATTAAAAGCTAAACTAAATGCTTAAAAAAAACTGTTTTGTTGATTGGAGATCAATTATAAAGTCTTAAACTTAGATCACAATTGAGATGTCATGCTCAGTTTTCTTGGATTTGTGTTACTGCTAAACAATATAATGAGTCAATTCATTCCTGGAATAAAGTCAGAGGTCATTTGATGGGTATATGGAATCATCAAAATTTATCTTTAAATTTGATTGCATTACATAAAAAAATTCATTTCCTCCAGGATGCTGGGAAGCTGCAGATTGATGTGGTACAGACTACTTCAGATATCGTTAAAAAATTTCTTTCAATAATGCCACATTTGCCAAATGTACAACATTTGTTGTACTCTGTCATCATTATAAGAGCCTTGGTCATAATATTGCTTTGCTGTTTTCCAGTCTGTGTTTGAGTCGGACTGAAAAACATCAGTCAAGTCCAGGTGGGGTTACATAAACTCCATCTCAGAGACAAACCAAAACCCAGCTCTTCTTTTAAAAAATAAAAAAGGGGGAACTGTCAGGAGCGATTCCAGTGCCCACCAACTGCTGAGATCAGGTGACAAAAATAAGGAAACATGTCTGAGAAATTTCCTCACCTTGTATGGCCCCGGAGGATGGCAGGCTCCGTCAGGTCAGGGCTGTGGAGACTGTTATTGTGGAGTTTCCAGACTGGCCCACAGCTCCATACCTTCTTCTCCTGGCTCTGCAGGCCTTGGGCCCTTTGAGGGTTACTGGTTTGTGGTGTGGCCGTCAGGCTTGTCCACTCACCAGGTAAAGGCGAGAATCACCTCCAGCTGGCAGCTTTGTGAACCTGTATGGCAGATGCCCCAGCTTCCCTTTCTCTCTGCCTAGACGTGAAGGGCACATGCCCACGTGATCTGGGTCCCTAGGAGACTCAGTGCTGTGTGGTGAGTGCTGTGTTAGTGGTTCCCTGGCAGATTTGGGTGCTGTCCTTTCAGCTCACCTCTGCACCCCATCCCCCTGGCTCTTCTGCTCCAACTCCCAGAAGTGCTGCAGTCTGTCAGCCTGTACCCACCACCATGTACACTGGAACCTTCCACCCAGCCAGTGATCCTGTTCTTTCAGAACACGCCCAGCTCATTCTGCCTCACCTCCACCCACTTGGCATCTCCAGACCACCACAGGCTACACCTTCTCCCTACACCCCCACCCCAGGGCTCCGGGTCAGTGGGCCCACAGTTGTGAGTTGAGTTTTGAAGTCCAGCCTGTCCCAGAGCAAAGCCATCAGCCTCTCAGGGAGAGGCCAAGTGGGCAGCCTGCTGGGCCCGCAGATCCATAAGGGAGCCTCCCGTCGCCTCGGGGCTGCCCATGGTTTTGGGTTGGATGCTTGAAGGTCAATGTCAGGGAATGTTCTCCCAGCAGCTCTGACCTGCCTCTATGGACCAGGAACTATGTAAGTGGCTGACCTTGTCCAGTGGGATTCCTTGCAGAACTGTTCCTGTGACTGGGACCCCACAGCCATCACCCACACCAGGAGCAGCATGGGAGGCAGCTGCCCTGGCCTCTTCCTTGCCCTCCTTCCTCAGGTGCCCTGACACAGACTCTAAATCTCCCTGCCTGCCTGCCCTGCCATGGGTGTGGGCCCATGTTAGGAGTGGAGGGGCTTTGGGCCCTTTCCTCCTCAGGTCACAGAGGGCCCACCCTGGTGCTCAGCCCTTGAATGTCACAGCCAACTGATGGGCGTTGCCTGCCCAAGATGCCCTAGAAAAGGAGATACTATTCTGAGGTTCTGATTTCATGTCCTGTAGCTATAATCCCAGAAAAGATATTGCTGGCTCTTAAGTTCTTCAATTTCAACTTTTTCATGTCTTTTCCCCCCATTAATTGTTAAATTTATTGTGGTGACACTGGCTATTAAAAATTACATAGGTTCCAGGTGTACAATTCTATATCATCTCTATGTTCCATTATGTGCTCACCACCCAGAGTCAGTTCTCTTTTCATCACCATATATTTGATGTCCTCTCCCTACTCCCCACTCCCCCTTCCCTTACTCTCAAGTAAATACTAAGCTATTGACTGTCTTGGTGAGTTTTGTTTCTTGGTTACTTTCAGTTTTATATTCCACATGTAAATGAAGTGATAGTTCTTGATTTTTTCAGTCTGACATTTCACTTAACATGATGATCTCTAAGTCCATCCATGTTATCACAAGTGGCAGTATCTTCTCTTTTCTTATTACTCAGTAATAGTCCATTGTGTAAATGTACCACAACTTATTTATCCAATTATCTATCAAAGGACACTTTGGTTGTTTCCACGACCTGGCCATCATAAATTTTAACATTTTTTGAGACACTTTCATACTGTTTCTCATAAGCTGTACCAATTTCCACCTTTCCATATACCTACCTGTTGGCTGTGTTTATGTATTCTTCAGACAAAATGTCTATTCAGGTTCTTTGTCAATTTTTAAATCAGGTGCTTGTTTCTTTGTTATTGAGGTTTGTTTTATTTGTTTATTTTTTGTTTTTGTTTTGTTTTGTTTTAGATAGTAACCCTGTATCAGACATATGGTTTGCAGTTATCTGCTTCCAGCCCACAGGTTGCACTTCTTTTTCTTTTTTTTTGGTTATTTCTTTTGCTGAGCAGAAGCTTTCCAGTTTGATGGAGCCCTACTTGTTTACTTTTGCTTTTATTGCCTGAGCTTCCAGACACATAAAGAAAAACAAAAACAAACTAACTAACCCTGCATGATCTCACTAGTATGTGGAATCTAAAAAGACAAATACAGGACAGAGAGTAGCATGGTAGTTACCTGGGAATTTGTGGAGGTGGGGGATGGAGAGATGTGGGTCAAAGGGTATAAAGTTGCACTTTGTTGGGATAAATAAGTCTAGAGAGCTAATATAAGTGTTATGGCTAAAGTTAATAATACTGTATTGAATACTGGAAATTTATTAAGAGAGTAGATTTCAGATGCTCTCATTATATAAAAAAAAACTACTATGAGAAGATATGTTAAATAGCTCAACTGTATTCATCATTTCACTCTGTATATGTATACTAAATGAATATGCTGTATACCTTAGATATATAAATTTTTATTTAAAAATAAAATTGTTTGCAGTTCTATACCAACAATGAACCATCCACAAAAGAAACTAAGAAAACAATTTCATTTACAAAGCATCAAAACCAATAAAATAGCTAGGAATAAACTTAACCAAAAAGGTGAAAGACTTGTTCACTGAAAACTATGAAATATTATGGAAAAAAAAAAAGAGAAAAATGAAAATATGTCCCATGTTCACATATTGGAAAACTTAATATTGTTAAAATGTCCATACTACTTAAAGAACTCATGCTATACCTATCAAAATAACATTTTTTTTACAAAAATAGAAAAAGAAATAATAAAATTCATATAGAAAAATAATAAAATTCATACAGAAAACTCAGAATAGCCAAAATTGTCTTGAAAAACAAGAACTAAGCTGGAGGGACCACATGTCCTGGTTTTAAAATATATTACAAAGCTACAGTCATTAAAATTGCATGATACTGGCATAGAGACAGATAATAGAACAGAAGCAATAAAACAGAATAGAGAGCACAGAAATAAACCCATAAATACATGACCAACTGATCTTTGACATGCATGTCCAAAACACACAATAGGACAAAGGTAGTTTCTCCAACAAATGGTGTTGAAAGAAATGAATATCCCCATGCAAAAAATGTAACACTGGACCCCTACCTTACCTCATATACAACAATCAGCTCAAAATGGATTAAATACTTAATTGTAAGACTGAAATTGTAAAACCCCAGAATAAAACAAATGGAAATGCTTCATAACATTGGTCTTGGCAATGATTTCTTTTTTTTTTTTTTTAATTGTTAAATTTATTGGTGACATTGGTTGGCAAAAATCACATAGCTTCCTGGTGTACAATTCTATATTACATTGTCCATACATTGCATCAGGTGTTCACCACCCAGTCGTTTCTCTTTCTGTCTTTCTATCACCACATATATGATGCCTGCTTCCTACTCCCCCATCCCCTACTCTTCCTACTCACCCTCAGGTAACCACTAAATTATTGACTGTGTCCCTAAGTTTTTGTTTTGTTTCTTTGTTACTTTCAGTTTTACATTCCACCTATAAGTGAAGTTATATGTTTCTTGATTTTTTCAATATGACTTACTTCACTTAATAAGATGGTTTCATGGTCCATCCATGTTGTCACAAATTACTGTATTTCATTTTTTTTTTTTTTATCACCGAGTAGCATTTCATTGTGTAAATGTACCACAACTTCTTGATCCAGTCTTCTATCAAAGGACACTTTGGTTGTTTCCACAACTTGGCCACTGTGAACAGTGCTGCGTTGAACTTTGGGGTACATATACCTTTATGAATTAAGGTTTTCAAGTTTTTTGGGTAGATACCCAGAAGAGCAATTGCTAGATTTTATGGCAATTTCATTCCTAATTTTTTGAGGAACCTCCATACTGCTTCCCATAGTGGTTGTACCAATTTATATCCCCAACAGCAGTGTATGAGGCTTCCTTTTTCTCCACAGCCTCTCCATCACTCATTCCTTGTCTTGTTGCTTGTAACCATCCTAACAGGTGTGAGATGGTATCTCATTGTGATTTTAACTTGCATCTCCCTAATTGCTAGTGATGTTGAACATTTTTTTTATAAATCTGTTGACCATTTGTGTATCTTCAGGGGAGAAGTGTCTGTTTAGTTTTTCTGCCCATTTTAAAAATAGGATCATTTGTTCTTTTGTTGTTGAATTTTCTTTGCTGTGTAGAAGCTTTTTCGTTTGATATAGTCCCATTCATTTATTTTTGCTTTTACTTCCCTTACCTTTGAGGTCAAGTTCATAAAGTGCTCTCTGATCCCAAGGTCTATAAGTTTAGTACCAATGTTTTCTTCTATGCAGTTTATTGTTTCGGGTCTTATGTGGAACTTTTAATCCATTTTGAGTTAATTTTGGTGTATGATGACAGTTCGTTCACAGTCCAGATTAATTCTTTAGCATGTGTTTTTTAAATTTTCCCAACATCATTTACTAAAGAGGCTTTCTTTTCTCCATTGTATATTTTTTGCTCCTTTATCAAAAATGATCTGTCCATCAAATGATCTGTCCAAAAATAAACTATATTTGTGGGTTTATTTTTGGATTTTCCATTCTTTTCCATTGGTTTATATGTCTGTTTTTCTGCCAATACCAAGCTGTTTTGATTATTGATGTTTTGTAGTATAAACTGAAGTTGGGGAGCATAATGCCTCCAGCCTTATTCTATTTTCAGAAAACTGCTTTGGCAATTCAAGATCTTTTGTGGTTCCATATGAATCTGATGATTTTTTAAAATCAGTTTCTCAAAAGAATGTGGAATTTTGATGGGAATTGCATTAAATCTGTATATTGCTTTGGGTAATATGGTCATTTAAACTATGTTGATTCTTCTAATCCATGAAAACTGAATATCTTTCCATTTCTTTGTGTCTTCTTCATTTTCTTTTAAGTGTCTTACAGTTTTCTGCACATAAGTCCTTCACGTTCTTTGTTAAGTTTATTTCTAAGTACTTTATTCTTTTTGTTTTGATCGCAGAAGGTATGGTTTTTTTCATTTCTTTTTCTGAAATTTTGTTGTTTGTATATAAAAATGTGGTTTTTGTACATTGATTTTGTATCCTGCAACTATTAGTTCTAATAGTTTTCTGGTGGAGTCTTTAGGGTTTTCTATATAAAGAATCATGTCATCTGCAAAAAGTAACAGTTTAACTTCTTCACTACCAATTTGGATGCCTTTTATTTCTTTCTCCTGAATGATTGCTCTGACCATAACTTCTAGCACTATGTTGAATAGCAGTGGTGACAAGGGACATCCCTGTCTTGTTCCTGATTTTAGAAGAAAAGGTTTCAATATTTTCCCCATTCAGTATGACATTTGCTAAGGGTTTGTCATATATTGAGGTACTTTTATTATACTGAGGTACTTTCCTTCTATACCCACTTTCTGTAATGCATCATTTAAAGCTGACATTTCTTGGTTTATTTTCTGTTTGGATGATCTGTCCATGGCTGTGAATGGGGTGTTTAAGTCCCCTACTATAATTGTGTTTTTGTCAGTTTCTCCTTTTAGATCTGTCAGTAGTTGCTTTGTAAATTTTGGTGCTTCTTGGGTGGGGGCATATATATTAATAAGTGTATTAATAAGTTGTATTGTCCCCTTTATCATTATGAAATGTCCACTTTTGTCTCTTATCATCTTTTTGATACTGAAGTCCATTTTGTCAGATATAAGTATGGTTACACCTGCTTTTCTCTGTGTGCCATTTGCTTGGAGTAATTTTTTTCCACTCTTTCACCTTGAGTCTGTGTTTGTCCTTGTGGCTGAGATGTGTCTCTTGTACACAGCATAAGGTTGGTTTTTGTTCTTTAATCCAATTTGCTACTCTGTGTCTTTTTATTGGTGAGTTCAGTCCATTTACATTTAGGGTGATGATTGATATATGAGGATTTCCTATAGCCATTTTATCTTTTGTTTTCTGGTAGCTCTTTTTTTTTTTTTTTTTTTTTTTTTTTTTTTTTTTTTTTTTTTTTTTTTTTTTTTTTTTTTTTTTTTTTTTTTTTTTTTTTTTTTTTTTTTTTTTTTTTTTTTTTTTTTTTT
>PVKE010050610.1:0-10893 GCA_004027555.1 Craseonycteris thonglongyai
TTCAGTGCATATTTATTTCTATTTTACTTTTGACAGATAGAGAGAGAGACAGAGACAGAGACAGCTAGAGAACCGAACTGTGGGAACTCCCCAGTTCAGCATGTGGGTCCTGCCTGGGCCGGAGCCGGGATTCGATCCTCGGTCCTCATGGCCTCAAAGCGAGCGCTCAACCCGCTGAGCCGTCCCGGCTTTCCCCCTATTATTATTTTATTTTTTATTGTTAAATATAATGGGGAGGCTTTGGTTGGTAACAATCAGATAGTTTCCAGATGTACAAATCCCCATCACATCATTCTTGCATTGTACCATATGCCCACCACCCAGAATCAGCTTCCCTTCCATCACCATACATCTGGTGCCCACTCTCACCTCCCCCTACTACTCTCCCTCCCCCCTCTTCTCCCCTCTCCAGGTAACCAACAAACCATTGAATGTGTCCATAATGCTGGTGCCCTCTCCCACCTCCCCTCCCTCTCTCCCTCCCCCCTCCTCCTTTTCTCTCAGGCAAACACCAAGCTATTGAGTGTGTCCATAGGTCTCTGTGTCTTTGTTACTTTCACTTTTATATTCCACCTATAAGTGAGGTCATATGTTTCCTGGTTCTTTCAGTCTGACTTATTTCGTTTAATAAGATGGTCTCTAGGTCCATCCATGTTGCCAGAAATGACTGTATTTCATCATTTCTTATCTCTGAGTAGTATTCCATTGTGTAAATGTACCACATCTTCTTTATCCAGTCGTCTATCGAAGGGCATTTTGGTTGTTTCCATGTTCTGGCCACTGTGAACAGTGCTGCGATTAACATGTGGGTACAAACATCTTTAAAGATTAATGTTTTCAAGTTTTTTGGGTAGATGCCCAGTAGAGGGATGGCTGGGTCATATGGTAATTCCATTCATAATTTTTTGAAGAATCTCCATACAGCCTTCCACCAATATAATACTTTTAAAGATTTATTTTTATTGTTTTTGACAGAGAGAGAGAGAGAGAGAGAGAGAGAGAGAGAGAGAGATACAGAGACAGAGAGAAGGGGGAAGGCCCTGAGCAGTCTCCATAGTTGTACATCATTGGTTCTTCCACACAGTGTTATTCCACAGGTGGGCGCGGGGCTGCACAGGGCAGGAACTGGGTCAGGTGTCACCCCAGTGAGAAGTGAACTGGGGGCACTCCCCAGTTCAGCACATGGGTTCACATGGGCCGGGCCATGACTCGATCCTTAGTCCCCGGGGCTGCAAAGTGAGCGCTCAACCCACTGAGCCATCCCGGCTTCCCCCAAAATAATACTTAAAAAAATATATATATTACTTTATTTATTTATTTATATATTTATTTAATTTTATTTTTGACAGAGAGAGAGAGATACAGAGACAGAGACAGAGAGAGAACTGAACTGGGGGAGCTCCCAGTTCAGCATATGGTTTTGCACGGGTCGGGGCGGGACTCGATTCTTGGTCCCTGGCGCTGCAAAGTGAGCGCTTAACCCACTGAGCCATCCCGGCTTCCCCCAAAATAAGCCATTTTCTTGGCTTTTCTTGCTTATCCATCTTTCCAAAAGAATTGTACAATTATTGACTTAAGGGGGAAAAGTGTGATGGTATTTTTATATACATAGTGTCAAATTTATAAGGTAACTTGGGAAGAACTATGTGCGTTGTGTTAGTACTTGCTTCAGCAGCACATATACTATATGTATAGTGTTAAATTTATAAGTTAACTATGAAGTGACCATATGATTTTACTCCTTACCTTGATGAGTATGATGAATTAATAGACTTCCTAATACATAATTATTCTAATATAAAACCACTCTTGGTCATGATTCTTTAAATGTGCTATTGGATTCCACTTGCTAATATATCATTTAAGGGTTGTTACAATGACAGTCATGTGAGAATGGTTTGCAGCAGAGTCTTTGATAGGTTTAAAATCAATGGTTTCCTTTCCTTTATAACATGAAGTTAGAAATTTTCCTCCTTTTTGATAACTTAGAGAAGTTTAAGAGCCATTGGGATTATCTGATTTTTATAACTTTGGTTGAATTTTCCTATTAAAACTACCTGAGCCAGGAGGTTTATTGGGGGGGGAGTACTTTAAATTTTCTATTTTCTTCTAAGGTAACTTGTCACTTAAGACTTGATGTTAGTCTGAAAATTGTAGATTTCTTACAAATTATCCATTCCAACTAAGTCCTCAAATTTATTTGCAGTTATGTAAAATAGTCTCTTTTGACACTTTAAATTTCCTGTTTTGAACATTATTCCCCATTTGTCATGTTTAATTTTGTATATTAGTGCTTTCTCCCTTTCCCCTTAATTATGTGATTAAGGGATTTGTTAATGTTGATCTTTTCTTTTCAAATGATTAAAATATGGATTTATTGGTTCTATTGATTTAATTTCTAGCTTCAATTTCTAGAAATTAAATGCTAAAAATTTCAGTGTTAATTTAAGCTTTTGTTTTATTTTATTTTATTTTTTAAGATTTTATTTTATTGATTTTTGACAGAGAGAAACAGAGAAAGAGAGAGACAGAGAGAAGGGGGAGGGCCCAGAGCAGTCTCCATAGTTGACATTAGTTTTCCATATAGTAGTTTCACTCCACAGGTGGGTGCGGGGCTGCTCAGGGCAGGAACTGGGCCGGGAACCTCCCACATGGGTCCCGGCAAGAACTAAACTGGGGGCACACCCCAGTTCAGCATGTGGGTCCACATGGGCCAGGGCCGGGATTCGGTCCTCGGGGCTTCAAAGCGAGTGCTTTACCCACTGAGCCATCCCAGCTTTCCCTAAGCTTTTATTTATTTATTTATTTATTTATTTATTTATTTGTATTTTTAAAGATTTATTTATATATTTTTAAAAATTTATTTTATTGTTTTTGATAGAGAGAGACAGAGAGAAGGAGTAGGGCCCAGAACAGTCTCCATAGTGGTACGTCATCAGGTTTTGACATGGTTTGGGTTCACACAGGTGGGCAGGGGCTGTGCAGGGCAGGAACTGGTCTGGGAGCCTCCCACATGGGAGGCACGCCCCCTTGAGCCAGGGGTCAAATGGGGGGTGGGGGGGTAGAACTGAACTGGGGGTCTCCCCATGGAAAGCACACCCCAGTTCTAAGCTTTTATTTTTATTCAGCATTTCCTTATTTGAGGGGGGAGGATTTGCTTTGTTGTTGTTTCCTAGTTTTTGAAGTTCATCTGATTATTTTGAATTTCATTTTTATAAGTATTAAAAGTTATAAATTTTTCTCTGATAACTCAAAGATTTGATATATTAGATTTTCATTTTATTTCCCTCAAGAAATTCTGCAGTTTAACTTGATCTAAAGATTATTCAATACTTTTTTTTTTAAGTTTCCAAGTGACAGGCCTTTTAATTTTTATTTTACTATTAATTTTTCTCTTTTTTGCTCTTTCTTCAGCATTATTTCTAGTCTTCCAAATGGGCAAGCTTATTGGTGTTTTCTTTGTAGCCTAAGATTTGGCTAGTTTTCCTGAATGTTTCCATGAGCAGTACACAAAGCTTCCCTTTTCTCCATATCTTTGCCAACATTTGTTATTTCTTGTCTTTTTGATAATAGCAGTTTTCCCAGATGTGGGGTAATAGCTCATTGTGATATTTTGGTTTGTTTTTCCCTGATGATTAGTGTTATCAAATACATTTTCATGTATCTTTTGGCTATTTGTACGCCTTTTAGAAAAATTTCTATTCAGATTCTCTGCCCATTTTTTCATTGTATTGTGTTTTTTTTTAATTGAGTTCTATGAGTTCTCTATTTATTTTGGATATACACCTTATCAGATATATGATTTGCAGGTATTTTCTCCTAATCAGTAGGTTGCCTTTTCATTTTGTTGATGATTTCCTTCACTTATTTTTGATTTTCAAGTGTTTTCTCCTTTAACTTCTCTAGGTATCATAAGGCATTGAGTTCTTGGTCATGTGATCCTTCTAGTTTAAACTTCATTTCTGAAATGATTTTCCCCTTTTATTTCTATATTTTCTTAATTCTGTCACCTCTAAAAAATCTTGCTTCTCTGATCACCTGTTTTAGTTTCTCTAATACTGATTTATGTTGTTCTTTCATAACTTCTATTATTATATTAACTTATTTAAGCTTATTTTAGACTATTGGGGTCAGTTTTTATCTGTTTCTGGTCAAGTTCTGTAGTGTTTTCATTGTTTGTGGGGAAATTATTCTACTTATTGTTTTATTTTAAGCAATTCTGTGCGAGATTTGAATGCAGTCTTTTATGGTTATTCATTTTTATGAGAAATTGGCATTTCTATACATTAAAAAGGACAGAGTGGGCCAAGATAACTTCATCTTTATTGGTTCAGAGCACGAGTCTGTTGTGTTTGCCAAGGAGTCAAAAATATGGTTTTCTATTGTCTTACTCCATTCAGGCTGCTTTATCAAAATACCATAGACTGGGTAGCTGATAAACAACAGGAATTTCTTTCTTTCCTTTCTTTCTCTTTCTCTCTCTCTTTCTTTTCTTTCTTTCAAGATTTATTTTTATTGTTTTTGACAGAGAGTGAGAGAGCGATACAGAGACAGAGACAGAGAGAAGGGAGAGGGTCTAGAGCAGTCTCCATAGTTGCACATCACTGGTTTTTCCACATAGTTTCACTCCACAGGTGGGCATGGGGCTGCATAGAGCAGGAATTGGGCCAGGGTCTCACCCCGGTGAGAATCGAACTGGGGGCACTCCCCACCCAGTTCAGCATATGGATCCACAGAGGATGGGGCTGGGATTCAATCCTTGGTCCCGGGGCTTCAAAGTGAGTGCTTAACCCACTGAGCCATCCCAGCTTCTCCAGGAATTTATTTCTTATTCTGGAGGCTGACAGTCCAAGAACAGGATGTCACCATGTCTTGGTGAAGGCTCTCTTCCAGGTTACAGACTGTCAATTTCTCACTATCCTCATGAGGTAGAAGGGGGTGATATATCTCTCTGGAGCCTATTTTATAATAGCACTAATCCCATTGGTGAGGGCTCCACCTTGGTGAACAAATCACCTTCCAAAGGTACCCATCTCTTAGTACCATTACCTTAGGGGTTAGAGGTTTTCCATATAGGAATTTTGGGGATACACAAACATTCAGAACATAGCACCCATATTCGTATTCTGTACCACTGTTTTGCTTGTCATACTAAATTTGGGCTCTACTTCTGATGTTTTTCCTCTGTTTGGAGAATTTATCTAGAAAGGGTATTTTGTTAGTGTTAAGCATTTGTAGGACCCAGAATCTAGGCCATTCCAGCACCTCCATACCTTCCCACAGCTCCACTGTATCCACAAATTATAGTCTACAGTATCCCCTCAAGTTTCTGTTACTGTTTTGAGAATGGCCCTGTAAAATTTTCCAGTTAGTAATTGAATTCTCTGTTTCTCAGGGCAATAAAAAGCCCCTTACCTTTCCTCCACTTCTCCCATGAAGCTTTTTAGTGTGTGTGTGTGTGTTCCTGCTTTCATAGTCTGTATTCATATTGAAAATAAAGACTATATGAGCTTTTGCTCTTCTGCTCCATGGGAGGTTTCTGTCCTCCCTCAGCTTGACTTATCAAGATAACTACATCACTGTTTCACAGTTGTATAATACCAGTACAACTCCCTACCTGACAATGTCCCTGGAGTGGGTTGTGCCTAGCTAGTAGTGTGACTGGGTGCTTGGACCTAGAAGCAAGAGCCCCTTGGGGCTCACCCCACTTCTCTGTTCACTGGGTCAATGAAAAACAGTGAGAGTAGTAGTATTTCACAGGTGGCCCACATGGCTGCCCACCGAAACCCTTCAAGTCAGGGGTGTGTGTACACACATGCGCACACACGGGGACCTCCCACTTATTATAAATCTCTTTAGTCTCATCATTGTCCATAATAGAATAAAGCTTAGCAAACTTTTTTTTTTTTTTTTCTCTCTGATTCTGCCAAATCTGTTCCCTTGGCTGTAATTTTGCTGGATAGTATGTAGGGACAGTGGGAATCTTGTTCATCTTTTCAATGCATGTTACTAATTAGATGAAGAGGCATTTGGCTACCTTAAAGGAGTCATAGTTACTGCCATCATTTACCTGTGTTTCATTGAATTTCTTCATTTTGACATTTAGAGCACTAGGCAGAAATCACATTTCATCAATACCTACTATGCGTCTTCACATTTCCATGAAGTTTTTAGTGCATCTTGTGATTGTCGGTAATATGTCTTTAGCCACTTATATTTTAGGGTTCATAAGAGTATGTTGTCACTAGATTTTATTGAGATGTCTGTCTATGGATTTTGGGGTTCACCAGCCCTACTTGCTCTTCCTGTTCTTTTAAAGATTTATTTTCATTGTTTTTGACAGAGAGATACAGAGATGGGGGTGGGGTGGGCAGAACAGTCTCATAGTTGCACATCATCAGTTTTTCCACATAGTTTCATTCCACAGGTGGGCGCAGGGCTGCACAGGGCAAGAACTGGGCCAGGGTCTCACCCAGTGAGAACCAAACTGGGGGCACTCCCCAGTTCAGCATATGGGTCTGTATTGTATGGGCTGGGGCCAGGGCCGGGATTCGATCCTCGGTCCCCAGGGCTGCAAAGTGAGCGCTTAACCCACTGAGCCATCCCGGCTGCCCCTCTTCCTGTTCTTAATTAGGGCTTTCAAGGAGATTCAAATACTACACTGATGCCATCTTTTTAGAATCTTCTGGAAGTACTAATTTTTATAAAACCAAGGAGTAACCCAAATATCTAGCAATAGGATATTGGTCAAACAAATCATAGTATGAATAATAGAATACATACAATTGAATAATACCTATGAAAAAGTGAGGGCAGTCAATATACATATACTCACATAGAGCTTTCCAAAATATTTTGTTAAATTAGTTTTAAAAGGCAATTTGTAAAACAGGAACTAATGAATGACCATATTTTGGTAAATTATGTAAAGTTAGGGGAAAAATAGAAAAATTTATATATAGTAAGATTCCTTTTGTGGTGGGTGAAATTATATAGAACTTTTTTTTCCAAATTAAACATTTCATCAATGTTTGAATTTTGCAATATGTATTATATATGTAGTATTAACTTTTGTCATCAGGAAGTATATATTTAAAAAACATAATGGTTATATAAAATTATATAACTAGTTAAATTAACAAACATATATACGTGTAAATGTAACATGTATATATACCCATATAACTGTTAATATTACTTGCGTCTGAAGAGGAAACTGGGTAACTACAGAGTAGGTTTGAGATTAGAATTTGTCACTAGGTACTATGCCTTTTAAATTCTGAACCATGTTTGTAGTCAGTATTCAAAAAATAAATGTAATTTAAAATATCAAAAACTACACATGCACACACATTTAAAACTCATTAAAACTAGGTAATTTAGTAAATGGCCAAATTTAACTGCTTTTTTTTCTAAAAATTTATTAGCATAGGAAATTTTTAAACAGAGTAAATGGAACCAAAGATTTTATACTGAAAACTGATACTTTCTTCTAAGGACTATTACAACAGTAATGTGGTGTAATGACATTGAACTGGGTTTATCTAGAAGACACAAATTTTATTTTTTGTGAGATGTATCCAATTAAAAAAAATTAAATTTATTGGGGTGACATTGGTTAATAGTACATAAGTTTGAAGTGTACAAAATTATTATACATCATCTGTATACTGCACTGTGTGCTCATCACCCAAAGCTTAGTCTGGTTTCATTAATTACCATGTATTGATCCTCTTTATCCTTACTCCATCCTTTGTCCCCTTTGGTAACCAGCAAGCATACTGTTATCTGTGCCAATGAGTTTATTTTATTTTATTTTATTTTTGTGTTTTAGAGGACATATTTTAAATGGCATTACTTTCACTTATTTATTCTGGCATGTTATTTGTAGGTTTTTAAAAATCAAATACTTTAAACAAGATATAAAGAATAAAAATCTCACTGACATGTTTTTTCTTTGCAAAATAGAAATCCATAAAACAAGAAACAAAATAATCTATCAGAATACAAGTCACTAAAATGGCTAGGCCAAATCCAGCCTGCTGCCTATTTTTCTGCAACTCTAAGCTAAGAATTATTTTATTATTTTAAAGATTTATTTTATTGATTTTTGACAGACAGAAACAGAGAGAAACAGAGACAGAGAGAGACAGAGAGAAGGGGGGAGGACCCAGCACAGTTTCCATAGTTGACATTAGTTTTCCATATAGTTTCACTCCACAGGTGGGCACAGGGCTGCGCAGGGCAGGAACTGGGCCGGGAGCCTCTACATAGGTCCCGGCAAGGAACTCTGAGCATTCATTTACATTTTATGTATGGCTGCTTTTGCACAATGGCAGAGTTGAGTAGTTGTGACAGAAACAGTATGGCCTGCACTGTCTAAAAACATTTACCATCTAGTCCTTTATAGAAAATAATTTGCCTGCCTCTACTTTAGAATACTTCATTAACCTAGAAAAGCTGGGTCCATTAGAATCATAGGCTTTAAATCAGCTCTTCAGTTTTATTTTGGTTCTGACAGAATGATTAACAAAACAATTGATTTGATCCTCAATCAGTAGTTTTTGATTCATGACAGGTAAAATCTTCAGGTCAACAGTAAATTAAAATATTTGAAATAGTTCTCTTTCTCCTGAATTAAAATCTTACCTCACAGCTGTTATCCTAGCATAAAAGGGAAGACTAACATGTCATTTTGTGCTGAGCCACATAATTAATGGACCAGTGCACACATTGATAGGTTTAGATGAAAGGTGACTGAAATTTGAACAGGTTTAGGTGAAAAGTGACTGAAATTTGAACTGTTAACTTTCCCTTTCTCATTACTTCAAAACTAGTTTGAGCTTTAACATCAACTTATAGGTGTTTATCCTACTTGTCACATAAATAGGTTTCTTAAGACATAGTTTTGTGGTTTGGTCTACCTCTAAAAAGAAAAAACCAAGAATCTTACAATTTAGTACACAGATAAAGACTAGACTACTTAATGTCCCTTAAGGTTACCTTCATCCATTGATATATTCTTTATATGCATTCAGATATGAAAAATTAGAAATGTCACTATTAAATACTAAGTTGCTGGGCAATTATACAGAAAGGTCTTTACCTCCAAGTTTAGGCAGTGACCAGAATTCAATGTGGTAATTCATGATGAAAGGATTAAAACCTTTAATAACCTAAAAGCTAGAGATCTGAATTTTATTACCTTTTTGAAATTAGAACACACAAGTTATTTTGTTGCAAGTAAGGTTTTGATATGGAAAGAAAGAGGGGATGAGGGATTTTCATTGACTATTTATTAACTATGTACTTTTTCTATACAATTTGAATTTTTTGATGAGTTCATATTACTTTTATTAAGACTAGTTAAGATTAAATTACCTAATATTCAGTAAAGAATATTTATATTATTAATTAAACATCAGTAAACTGTTAATATTTGTTCTGATCCCTTATTTCAGTTAAAAATTGTACAGTTGTTAGAAAAGTATTATGTGAATATACAGGGTCCAGCAGAAGTAACACTGTAATGTCATAAGGCTTGCTTTGTCTTGCATGAGATGGACAGCAATTTGAAGATTTCACCTAAAATATCATATAGTGGGATATTGTTATGTTATAGAATTACATTCTTATGATTTTGTAATAAAAGATTTGGTATACATTACCACCTCATAAAAAAGGGTGTGGTTATTTCTGCTGGACCCTGTACAATTGTTTCTGCATTTATTTTAATACTTTAATGTAAAATTAAGCATTTGTCATAAAAATATAGCACTCTTTAAATCAAGGATTTTTCTGTAGGTCTTTATAAAGATAGTAAAGGTCTCTAGTATATCTTTTAGAATTAATACCAATATTAATTCTGCATAAACATCATTACATTAAAACATTGTTAATATTTTAAAATACTGGTTCAAAACCTGTCTATAATTAATAAAATTACTTTCTTTGTCCTCAATCTGAAATAGTTGCTAATACAGTGATCCCTCGTTTTTCGCGGTTAATGGGGACCAGAGCCTTCCGCGAAAGCTGAAAAACCGCAAAGTAGGATTTGCCCCTAGGAATTTTCGTGTATGCGGGTACAAGAATGTTTTAAATATGTACACAGTATTCATACTTTACTCATTTAAGACAAAAATGACAACAGTATACGTATTTACTTAAACGTGTCAGTGCTAATTAATAAAGTTAATTACAAAACCTTATACAGTAATAAACATGAATCAACATTGCTTTCTGAGAGAGGCGAAGAGTCTTGTGTGGGTGGCGGAGGAGAGGCTCTCACTTGACTCGTAGAAGCTTTAGGCTCACTCGGAGACTCTTCTGCTGGAGGCGCTGACGGTAGAGCTGGGGGCTTTACCTTGGAGAGAAACATGGTGATGGGTAGTTGTTGTCTTTGTTTTTTCTTTTCCTTCAAAATTCCCCTGTACAAGGACATAACCCCGTCGACGCGATTGCTGAACTCGACAGCTCGAACCATATTGTCATCAATGTCTTGTGCAAATTGTTGCATCGCTCTTGCCATGTTGCACAATTGTTGCAGATTCTCCAGGGTAAGGCCACACTTTTCAGTTTCTTCTTCGTCTTCCTCTTCGTTTTCTTCTTCACTTGCAGACTTTGTCATCTCAAGGAGGTCTTTATCGGTCAGTGGGTCCAAGTGGCAATCGATAAGGGCGCTGATGTCTTCTTCTGTCATGTCGACAAATCCTTCATTCCTTATGATGTGAGCCAGCCTCACCGCCTTCTCCACCGCTGAGTGATGAACTTCTTCAGGAGTGAAGCCTGGATAGTCGTGCACCACGTTCGGCCATAATTTCTTCCAGCTAGATTTTATGGTCTCTTCGTGTCCTTTAATGCTTGCTGAATATTAGACAAACATGAGGCAATGTC
>PVKE010050611.1:0-10896 GCA_004027555.1 Craseonycteris thonglongyai
ACGAGGACCGAGGATCGAATCCCGGCTCCGGCCCAGGCAGGACCCACATGCTGAACTGGGGAGTTCCCACAGTTCGGTTCTCTAGCTGTCTCTGTCTCTGTCTCTCTCTCTATCTGTCAAAAGTAAAATAGAAATAAATATGCACTGAAGACAAAAAGATAATTTCTCTCTATAAATGTGAAAAGATAAAAAAAAAAAAGAAAGAAAAGAAACTTATCCTGTCACAGTTCTGAAAACTAGAAGTCTAAGATCGTGGTATCAGCAGGGTTGGTTCCTTCTGAGGTCTCTCTCCTTGACTTACAAATGGCCTTCTTCTCCCTGCCTTATTCCAGGGTATCTTTGTGTTCTAACTTCCTTTTTATATAAGGACACCAGTCAGATTAGATTACAGTCCACTCTGATCATCTCATTTAAACTTAATCACCTTTGCAAAGACCCTATCTCCAAATACGTTCACATTCTTTTTTTTATTCATTGTTAAATTTATTGGGGTGACATTGGTTGGCAAAAATTACATAGGTTCCAAATGTACAATTCTGCAATACATTGTCTATGCATTGCATTATGTGATGACCACCCAGAGTCACTTCTTGTTCCATCGCCATATATTTGATGTCCCCTTTCCTTCCCCAACACCCTCCCCGCTTACCCTCAGGTAACCACTAAACTATTGACTGTGTCCATGAGTTTTTGTTTCTTTGTTACTTTCAGTTTTATATTTTACCTAGAAGTGAAGTCATAGGGTTCAGGATTTTTCAATCTGGCTTATTTGCTTAGCATGATGATCTCAAAGTTGATCCATGTTTTTACAAATGGCAGTATTTTGTCTTTTCTTATCACTGAGTAGTATTCCATTGTATAAATGTAGCACAGCTTCTTTCAGCCATCTATCAAAGGACGCTTTGGCCATTTCCATGACTTGCCTACTGTGAACAGTGCTGCAATGAACATTGGGTTACATATATCTTTGCAGACTAAGGTTTTCAAGTTTTGGGGGTAGGTACCCAAAAATGGTATTGCTGGGTCAGATGATAATTTTATTCTCTATTTGTTGAGGAACCTCCATTACAGTCACATTTGTAGGTACAGGGGATTAGAATTTTATCATGTGAGTAGAACTTCAAACAGGAGACACAATGTAGATCATAACACCTTGTTTTTTGAATATTCCCAAAGAGAGGAGTGCTGGGTCCAGGGTGATACTGGGCCCAAAGGTTACTCTTCATTACAATAGAGGGATGCCTCCACCCTGTGGGTCTCCTTTTTTGTCCTGTTTATGGGGGGTGGGGGTATAGGCTGCTCGCTGCCTGGCAGTCAGGATTTGAGGTATCAACTGCTTCTAGGCATTGTTTAGGAATGCCAATGACTCAGCACTGGAAGAGTTTAGAGACCCATAGAATCAGTGCTCTGCTAGAGGAAGAACCACTGGTCCTATTAGAAACTGAGCTTAGAGATAGTTCACTCTCTGAAAGAATGGAAGGGCTGGTTCCGCTACCTGCTTGTCCAACCTGTGAAGTAAGTTTCTCAGGGTTACATTCAGACAATGCTGTGCACTGCACCACATTAGTAGGCCTCTGTTGGCCTCACTGGATTAGGACAGCAAAATAAAGTCAACTGACAGTAATAAATCAAATTTCACTTTCATGTCTCCTGCAAAGTCCAGCTCACACATCTTGGGGCATTTCCCATGTGCTTGCAAACAATTTTCTCCCTCCAGCGTGATGGCTGTGGCCCTGGGCCATATTGTCCCCTCATACCGCTGCTCCAAAAAGCACTGTCCACTCTGCTGCTCTTCTGGCCACAAGACCTCAGCACTGTCTGTCACTCTTCTTCTGCCAGCACCCATACTACTGCTGCTATTAGATAAAGCAGATTTAGCCTTGCATGGCTCTGAAGGGCAGGCCCCATCAGGTACTGCCAATTAAGCACTCTTCTGCCAGGTACAGCAGGGCTGGCGAGCGCTATCATTCTTCCAGGAAGACTTCTCTTTTCTGCTCTTCTGTTAGACATAGCAGAGATTCATTTGTTGCCTGCGCGAGCTCTCACAATGACAGAACCAAATGTTATTTTTTGAAAAAGCAGAGAAGAATAGCCCTCTCCCCTTTTCTGTTGCACTCTATTATTGAGTCTTACATTCCTTTTAAGCTGACTAAGTTTGAAAGATCACATAATGTGTCAGGTAGCTGGTACCATGCCAATAAGCTTTGGCCAAAAGGACAGGATCACATTGCCCAGACTGTGTGGTCAAATCACAGGGGGTTGTCCTTATGTTTCAAAGCCATTTCTAGGAAATTAGGGAGCCATTCAACTGTTTTTAAATCTTTGATACATGTTTATCTGTATGTGTATGAGAATCGTGTTTTCAACTTTTTTTGAAATTGACACATTATCAAAAATATAATTAAAACCAGTTTCAGTTTCATACCTAACTTCTACTTACACAACAAAAAATGTACTGTTTTGACCATGTTTATGTGTACAGTTCAGTAGTTTTTAGTGCATTCACATTGTTGTGCTACCATCACCATCATCCATCTATAAAGCTTTCTCGTCTTAAAAACTGAAGTTCTATCTCCATTAAATACTAACTCCCTATTGCCTGCCCCCCTCAACACCTGGCAACTACCATCCTACTTTCTGTCTCTATGAATTTTACTACTCTAGGGACCTCATACAAGTGGAATTATACAGTATTTATCCTTTTGAAGGTGGCTTATTTCATTTAGCAGAATGTCTGGTTGTGTTTTACACTGTCCCATTCTACTAGATTTTTCTATTAGTAAACAAAGAAGATACACTTATTTTCATCTTAGAATTTTTTCTTATTGTAAAATTTGTTGAGGTGACATTGGTTAGTTAAAATTACATAGGTTCTAGGTGTACAAGTCTCAGATTTTTTTTAATGCCTCAATCTTCCTCCAGTTATAGACTTGCCTTTCTCTTCCTTTTTCTTTATCACTCACTCTCTATACAATTGTACTCTGTCTTTCAAGATACTCTCTAAGTTTACCAATGACCTAATCAGTTAATTTAATGACCCTCCCTCCTCAAATTCATCTGTCTTCATGGGTCCATAGAATTAAATATACAGTATGGCATTTATTCAACAAAGACCTTGTGAGCTATGCAGGATATATAATAAGAAGAGTGGAAAGCCCAGAAATAATTTCACACAATTATGGTCAATGAATCTTTGACAAAGGGATACGGAATGGCTGAGTGGATTGAGTGCTTGCCCTGCAGCCCCAGGGTCTGAGGATTAAGTCCCAGCTCTGGCCCCTATGGACCCATACGCTGAACTGGGGTGTGCTTCCCATGTGGGAGGTCCCCAGTTTGGTTCCCACTGGGGAAAGCTTCCTATGTAAGAGGCCCAGGCTTGCAGGGGCTTTCCTCCTATGCAAGAGGCCCCAGGCCCATTTCCCACCCTGTGTGGCCCTGTGACCACCTGTATGGACTGAAACTATGTCAAAAAACTGATAACATACAATTATGGAAACTGCTCTGCCCCCCACTTCACCTCTCTCTCTCTCTCTCTCTCTCTCTCTCTCTCTCTCTCTCTGTCAAAACAATAAAATAAATCTTAAACACATAATGAGGAAAGGATAGCCTTGGCAATAAATGGTGTTGGGAAAACTGGATACCAACATTCAAAAGAATGAAATCAGACCCTTGTCTTACACCATACACAAAAATCAACTCAAAACTGAATGAAGATTTGAATGTAAGACCTGAAACCATAAAATTACTAGGAAAAACAAAACAAAACAAAACATAGGGAACAAGCTTCTTGCCATTGGTCATGACAATGACTTTTTTTTATATGACAAAAAAACTCAGGCAACACAAGCAAAAATAGACAAATGAAATTGCATCAAACTTAAAAGCTTCTGCACAGCAAAAAAAATAACAAGCAAAATGAAGAGACGGCCTACTAAGTAGGAGAAAATATTTGCAAACTACATACAGAAGGTGCCAAAATGTACACATATTCTAAGAAAGAAAAAGACTATTAAAATTTTAATACCTGGGGAAGCCAGGATGGCTCAATGGGTTGAGCACCCACTTTGCAGTTGTGGGGACCAGGGATCGAGTCCCAACCCTGGCCCATGCAGACCCATATGTTGAACTGGGGTGTGGTTCCCATGCAGGAGGCCCCCAGTGCAGTTCTCACCCCCTGGCTCGGCCGCTGGCTCAGGAGGGCGTGCCTTCCACGTGGGAGGTCCCCAGCCCAGTTCCCACCCTGCGTGGCCCTCACCCACCTGTGTGGAACAAAACTATGTCAAGGGCTGATGAGGTTTAACTGTGGAGACTGCTCGGGGCCCTCCCCCTTCTCTCTATCTTTCTCTGTCTCTGTCTCTCTCTGTCAAAAACAATAAGGTGAATCTTGAAAAACATTACAACACTCAATATATACTGATAACAAAAGATGAATACAAGTCACGTTTGACTTCTGCAATTACAAGAGGTGCTCAAAGTAGTTACTATCAGCATCCAGACACTTCTGATTATGGCGAACTACTGCTTAAACAACATTGACCAAAGTATTCACTTGTATTGTTGTGTGTGCCATTTCAATTCACCATGCATCTCAAACTTATCATGAATGCGTGCATTTTTAGGTGTGTTGGAGGTTCTGTTGCATATTCACGCCTTCCACAACATTCTCGATTCAAAAACAACTTCAAAATGGTCTTGCACTTCTCAAATGACAACCATGCTTCCTTCATTTTCTTTGACTGTCCTGCCTGTCGCATAGTGATGCTAGCATTCATTTGATTAATGCCATCTTTTGAGCAAATGTCATACTACACATTGTTACCATAATTCAATTCAGCTTCAAAAAGTTATACGTAGATGACATCTCTTAAAATGTGTATACATTTTTGATACCCTCAGTATTCAATGAGGTGTTAATACCTAAAATATGTAGAGAACTCAAACAACTCAAATAACAAGAAACAAATAACTTGATTTAAAAATGGGCAAAAGACTTGAATAGATATTTCTCAAAATAAGGTATACAAATGGCCAACAGAAATATGAATAGGTGCTCAACATTACTAATCATCAGGGAAATACAAATCAAAACTACAGTCAGATGTCACCTCACATCTGTTAGAATGGCTGTCACCAAAAAGACAAAAGATAGTGAGTGTTGGTGAGGATGTGCTGAAAAAGGAAACCTTCGTTCTGTTGGTGGGAATGTAAATAGATACAACCATAATGGAAAACAATATGGAAGTTTCTCAAAAAATTAAAAATAGAACTACCATATAATCCACCAATTCCACTTCTGGGCATTTATCCAAAAGAAATGAAAACAGGATATTGAAAAGATATCTGTACTCCCATGTTTATTATAGCATTACTCACAATAGCCAAGAAGATATAAAAACAACCTAAGTGTCCACCAACAAATGAATGGATAAAGAAGATGTGAGAGCCCCTTGATGGTTCCTTCTCCTCTACCTAACCTTTAAGTATATATATATAACAGAATGTTATTCAGCCATGAGAAGGAAGGAAATCCTGCCATTTGCAACATGGATGATACTTGAGGCATTATGCTAAGTGAGATAAGCCAGACATCAAAAGATAAATACTGTATAATATCACTTATATGTGGAAACTAAAAAGCCTAACTTGTAGAAACAGAGAGAGTAGACTGGTACTTACCAGGGGCTGGGGCATAGGGAAATTGGGGAGTTATTGTTAAAGGGTACAACCTTTCAACAAGAATATGAACATGGGGAAGCCTGGATGGCTCAGTGGGTTAAGAGCTCACTTTGCAGCCCCAGGGACCGAGGATCAAATCCGGCGTTGGCCCGTGCAGACCCATATGCTGAACTGGGGTGTGCACCCAGTTCGTTTCTCACCGGGGTGAGACCCTGGCCCAGCTCCTGCCCTGTGCAGCCCCATGCCCACCTGTGGAAAAAAATTATGTGGAAAAACCAATGATGTGCAACTATGGAGACTGTTCTGGGCCCTTCCCCCTCTCTCTGTCTCTCTCTCTCTCTCTCTCTCTGTCAAAAACAATAAAAATAAATCTTAAAAAAAAAAAAAAGAATATGAACATGTGCTGTAGATCTAATGCACAGTGATTATAGCCAAGAGTACAGTATTATATACTTCAAAATTGCTAAGAGATTACATCTTAAACGTTCTCACCATAAAAAAAGAAATGATAATTATGTGCGGTGGTAGAGGTGTTAGCTGAAGATACAGTGGCAATCATATTACAACATATAAATGTATCAAATCAACACATTGTGCACCTTAAACTTTTTTAAGATTTATTTTTATTGTTTGACAGAGAGAGAGAGGGAAGGAGAGACAGACAGACAGACAGAGAAAAGTGGGAGGGCCCAGAGCAATCTCCACAGCTGTACATCATCAGTTTTTTACTTAGTTTCATTCCACACAGGTTGATGTGGGGCAGCGCCAGGCAGGAACCAGGCTGGGGCCTCCTGTCTGGGAAGCATGCCCCTGTGAACCAGGGGCCTCCCGCATGGGAAGCACACCCCAGGCAGTTCAGCATATGAGTCCTCATGGGTCAGAACTGGGACTGGGGCTCAATCCTCAGACCCCACAGCTGAAAATCTAGCACTTAACCCACTGAGCCATCCCAACATCCCCATGCATCTTAAACTTACACAATATTATATGTCAGTCATATCTCAATTAAAAATAAATTAATTTTACAAAATAAATAAAAACAAAACACATACAATAAAGATTATCATAAGAGTGATACCTGACTGCTACTACTGAAAACAGTTTATTTAAGGGAATGGGTATGATAGCTATTCTGTAATACATGTAGAAAGGTGTTTATAAGCACACGTAATAAAGATGGTCATAAGAGTGCTTCGTCAAAAAAAAAGAATGAAGTGAATGAGGCAGATGGAGGCAACTTTGAAATAGGCTGATCAGACGTGCCATTTTAAATGGGACAGAAGACAACAATACTGTACTGTCCCATTTCAAATGGTATATAGGGTCAGCCTACTGACAACTTGAATTTAGTCCATTAAGAATAGGTTGACCCTACGTACCATTTGAAATGGGACAGTACCATTGTTTTCGGTTCCATTTAAAATGGTATATCCGGTCAACCTACTTTGAAGGCTACTTTAGCTATAATATAATTTAGGAATATTTGTCTTCTTATAAAACAAATCTTCAAAGTTATTTTTAGCAAAAAATATGTGCACTGTACTTTTTAAAATAAAAAAATATAAAGAATTAGTAGTGTGTATTTACAATAGCCAAAATATGGAAGCAACCCAAGTGCCCATGTATAGACTATTGGATAAAGAAGATGTGGTACCTATATACAATGAAATATTACTCCGCCATAAAAAAGAATGAAATCTTACCATTTGTGACAACATGAATGGATCTAGAGGGTATTATGCTAAGTGAAATAAGTCAGACAGAGAAAAACAAATACCATATGATTTCACTTATATGTGGGATCTAAAAAACAAAATAAGCAAAAAAAAAAAACAAACAGAAACAAACTCATAGATGCAGAGAATAAATTGATGGTTGCCAGATGAGAAGAGGGTTGGGAGACTTGGTGACAAATTGACAACAAAATAGTCACAGGAATTTAAAATAAAGCATAGGGAATATAGTCAATAATATTGTAATAACTATGTATGGTGCAAATGGGTACTAGTCTTATCAGGGTGATCACTTCATAACTTATATAAATATCTAATCACTGTGTTGTATACCTAAATCTAATATAATTGTGTAGGACAATTTTAATTGAAAAAATAATTAATAATGCAAAGCAATAATCCCCTACATGACCCCAGTCCTGCTATTTAGAAGGACCCTTTTGAATTCTTCTATTGGATTCTGATTTCTATCTTCTGTGGATTTGCATCACACTTCTAAATCATCTGCTTTTACTGCTATTTGTGCTTTATCATTTTTATGGTATTTATTGACAGCTGTGGAAAATAAGGCTTTAACTCAATGACATTACCCTCTCCCTGCACCCTTCCCCATACAGCTATAGACAATTTTTCTTCCTTTATGGGTTTCCTTTACCTAACTATATGAGCTCTCACTATACAATGATTGTCTATAACCCCTTTTAAAAATGTGTTTTCCAAAATTCAAACTCTGACATGGGAATCTGCTCTAAGGAATCCTCATACAATGTCAGCCAAAATGTTGGGGTTGTGAACTACTCCAATTAGAGATTACAGCCTTTTTAAATACGCTAGGCATTATAGCTACCATTCTCCTCACCCTTGCCCTAAGGGTTTAGACTTTAATGGGCCCCAGTGTTTACGTATTTTCCGGCGTATAAGACGACCCCCTAATTTTACAGTTAAAACATAGGTTTAGGCCTATATTCACTGTATAAGACTACAACCTCGGAAGTGGGGGGTAGTCTTATACAGCGAATATAGGCCTAAACCTATGTTTTAACTGTAAAATTAGGGGGTCGTCTTATACGCCTGGTCGTCTTATACGCCGGAAAATACGGGACTTCTGCCAGGTCCCTAGGAAAACTACTAAACCTTGCCTGATTTAAAAATTATATGTGATGTGTCCTTGTATTGTTTATTTACATAACAATACAAGCCATTGAAGGATACAGGGAAAATCAAATTTATATCCAATACTCTATAGTATTATTGCCATTAGTGAGCTCCTTAACTGTTAAATAATTGGGCATTTAGTGCTTAAAATCCTTTATATTGTGCAGAAATCTTTGGTGTGTTGTTATATAGACGTTTGAGTGTTTTAGTAATATTTAGGAAAACAGGTTGGAGCTTTTGAATGGGTTGTGAATGCAATGTTCTTTTCTATTTAAATAATGGAAAAAGTGCTGCTATCTGAATATTTGCTTTCCAACATGTCCTCAGGAAGCGATTACATTTTGGATAATGAGGAGTCTCTGTACTTACCTTTCATTTCTTGTTTCTTGAGCTATCAATAAAATCCTTTCACTGTTCATGTAAAATAAAAATATTTACTTATGCTTCCTTCCATTTCTCCTTACCCTCTTCTACCTACCCAATGCTGCTTCTGTATTTGTATTGTTCTATTGCCAAAGTTCATAACATTTATAATCTGTTTTGTAGTTTATAAGAGCTTTGTCTGTAGTTGATTAGAATATAAAATAATATTGAATATCAACTGTAATTCAAAAAATAAAATCACATGTACGTTTTTCATTAAAAGTTGAAATCAATATACAATATTTGCATTATTATACCTATTAAATTTTGCTTATTGCATAGCCCAATAATGTATTATTATATAATTTTCCTATTCCTTTTTTTTCTGTTTTTTGTTGTTGGTTTTTTTGCTTTTTAGGAGGCTCTATTTGTCTATCTTGTTTCCTTTCTTTGTTTGCCTTTATCTCCTTCTTAGGATGATTCATATTTTTAAAGATCTCTATAAATCTCTGGAATCCCCTTTATTCCCAAATGCTCCCTGTGAAGACTCTGTCCTCCTACATCCATGGAGACTAATTACTCTATAGCTGTTGTCCCAGGACTTTCTTTCATTCATCTGCTCAACTGGACCATCTTGGTTTATGCCTCATTTTTACTCACATACTCAAGGAACATACTAAGAAAAGGTGTGTAGGGATTTAATTTTCTAAATTCCTGACTATCTTAAAATATCTTTATTCTACTTCTGCATTTGATGGATAATTTTCAAGCCTTAGAATTCTAAGTCAAAAATAACTTTTCTTCAAATTTGGAAGGTCTTGTTCCTTTGAATGTAACTTATTTTTTCTTTTCTTAGGATTAATTTGATTCACTCTTTTTGAGTGGTGTTTTGGAATTTCATGTTAGTCTGCTTTGATGTTTTTTTGGGGGGGGGTGTTTGTTTTGTTTTTTAATTTTTTGTTTACTTCTCTGGACACCTGATGGCCTCTTTCAAATATAAGGTTTATATTTTTCTTCAGGCCAGGAAAATTTTCTTATGTTATTATTTTGGAAATTTTCTCCCATCAGTATTTTTTTTCCTGTTCTTCCTTTCTAGATTTCCTATTAGTCATGTAGATGCAAAAATGCTAACTTGCTGTGAAGTCACTATTAGTATAGCCCATATTAGTATATTAGTATACTAATATTAGTATAGTATACTAATATTATTAGTATACTATACTAGTATAGTATATTAGTATAGCTCATTCCATAGTTAAGAGGAAAAGGAACCATTTTATACCCTGAGATAAACTAACAAAAACCAGGATACCCTATTTTTAGTTCTAGCCCCCTCCCCCACCCCCTACCCCAATAAGGCAATCCTTAAGTCTTTCTGGTTACTTACTGACTCTAACAAAAAACAATTCCTTCCTTTTATGATGCCAAGGCCAGCAGATCTGCTACAATCCTTAAAAAATGGTAATCATGTGAGAAAATTATTGTTTTCCACCATGAACTAAGTATAAGCTCAGCGATCACCTTGTTCATCTTATGTGGGTTTTTTTTACTCCCCAGCCTGCCTTTAAATACCTGCCCACTCCTTGCCTTGACTGTCTTTGCAAATCTTTTCTACAAGTTAACTTCCCTGATACCTAAAGTGTTTGTTTCTGAGGCTTCTTTTGTTGCTCATATCTTAGAAATAATCACACAAGAAGGAATAATAATGATTAGGGTATGGATCTGATCTTTTGTGATTTGGGATGTGCTAGTTATGTAAATTTGCAATCTACCTTTTATTAAATTCACAATCTTCACTAGATATGAAGAATTATCAAATAGGACTTATTTTTCAAAGACTCACGACCAAAATGGATTTGAAGGAAAAAAATTTCAAGGTTAAGTTTATAGTTAGTTTGTTTATGGTATAAAACACTGATTTTTCTTACTTGACATATTTAGAAAGTTTCACAAATAACATCAGAATTCC
>PVKE010050612.1:0-10895 GCA_004027555.1 Craseonycteris thonglongyai
TGCTAGTGCCCACTCCCACCTCCCCCCACAACTGTCCCCCCGCTCCTCCCCCCTATCCTGGTAACCACCAAACCATTGAGTATGTCCATAATGCTGGTGCCCTCTCCCACCTTCCCTCCCTCTCTCCCTCCCCCCTCTTCCCCCTCCCTCTGGCAATCACCAAGCTATTGAGTGTGTCCATAGGTCTCTCACAGTCACTTCTGACTTTTCACTTTGCAACATTTCATTTTTCATCTCTTCCTGCTACACATATGCATGTATTTATTTCCATTCCTAATATATTTCTCTACCACCTGAGTTTTGCTTATAATAATAATAACCATCAGTCTGATTTAATTAGATGAAACTATGAAACTTCAAATATTTGTGGCAGATTTATTACCTGTGTGTGTTACTTATGATTGTTACTTATACAGAATTGCAACTCAAACTGGGATTTCTTCACATGACCAAAAACCATGAGCAGAGGTCCTCCTTTTCTGTAAATCTCAGCTTAAGCTGACTTCACCTTCACTGTAACAAGCTGATTCATTGCAATCCACAGGCTATAAGTTTTCTATTCCAAAAGAAAAGAAAAAAACAAGCAAAAACTTTTCTCTCTTTATTGACAAATTTTAAATCTTCCTTTGGCTGGTTTAATGTAGGACAAGCACTTAAGGCAGAAGTGACCCTCCAACCCCCCTCCCCATTCCCAAAACTAATCACTGAAGCTACATAGCTTTTGCTTACACTAAATCTCTTAGCCTACTTGAGTGCATCCTCTGGAAATTCAGACTCTTATCAGGAAAAGAGAAATGGAAAATAAATATTGTAGAAGCGACCCAGACTAGCCTCTCCTTTTGGGAATTTTCTGCTCTAGGAAGAGTTTCTAATGTCCTACTGCTGTCATCTTGTTACCTCAGTTACAACTATCTTTTCTGAGTTCTTGAGTAGCTCCTGAATATGATGCTTTTATTTCAGGTCACATCTCTTCAGGAACTATGTATTTATAATATTCTGATACTATACAGGAACAGAAACACCTTGTGTGTAATAATAATATAAAATATCATATTTCCATGTTGACATCAGTTATTATAACCAAGCACTGAGGAAGTTCACAAACTCAACAACATTTCCTTGACCTTGGCCATTTCTGCTACTACCTAAGAACATCTTCATAGGAAAGTGAGGATCTTCTTTCTCTGATGGGATTCAAACTCAGGAATATAATTCATTCTCACTTATCTTAGAAGAAAACACATGAGGTTTGCGTATACACTCAAAAAATTGAATGATACCTACAAGTAAAAATTAGATCTAATATGTCTCTGGATTATATTCATATCTGTATTCATTTGTACTACCTGTGCTAAATAGTAAATACTGAATATGTTTTAGTGTTATAATTTTCATTTCATTAATCTAGTTACTGAGACTCAGTGCAATAGAAAAGAAAAAATAAAATCATTTAATTGAGGTTGCAAGAAGTGAAGAAGAAATTAGAACTTAAGTTCCTGATTTCCAAATCCTCTTGTTGGTTTCAGAGGAATTTCATTTTATCATGTTTCATCGTGTAATTTTATTTATAGTCAGATGTTGTCTTACTTGAGCCTGTAGATTACTATTTGAAGTCTTTTGTGTATGTGTACATGTGTGGTGGTTTTCTTTTTCTTTTCTTTTTTTTGGGGTGCTGAGAACTTCCATTATGTTGACTTGAACACATTTTCATTGTCAATTATTTTGTTAGGCTGTCCTTAGTATGCTAATAGAAAAAATCAGAAACTAGTTTTTAAAATATTATTGTAGAGAATGTCTTAACTAGTTACCGGTACTGATGTCTTTCAATGGGTTAAATTATATAGTAAGCATTAATCACTAACAAACAAATAATTGCAGGACTTTATTACTAATAAGAATTTGAAGTTATTTTTTTCTAACTAACTTTTGAAGGTAGAAAAGTGAATTTCTGATTTTAAGTCACAGTTATCAACTCTGATCTCTTATAGCAATGTCGACATTTATGAGGAAACAAGATATGGATATGCTATTCTCTCAACTTATTGTTCTCTTTGGACATAGTTTTATTAACACAGTCTACCAAAAAGATTACTTTTAGTTGTTGTTGGTAAATTAGGAAACATTTTGGAAATATTTTCTATGGACATGAAATAGATTTATATGGTTTTGTTTGTGTTGATTATGTTTATATTGAATTTGCTTGTGTGTGTGTGTATGTCTGTGAGCCTCTATTTTTGTGTTCTTGTCAGGATGTTATTGTTTTATGAATATTATACTTATGATTATCTCAAATTTTAATTAACATTTATTATACCTTGAAAGCCAAGACTGTAAAACTTATTCTGATCTTAGCTTATACTCTTTCCTTATTTACCAACTGGTTCTCAATCACTTTTGTAGTTTTGGTGGCCTCACTCTATTAAATTACTTGATTTAATTTAAGACAGCAACACAGAATTAGATAATATTTAAAATAGAAATGTTCTGATCTACTACATCCTAGACTCAAATAAGTGTGTATCAGTACATATGGTGAAATATATATTTCTTCATGGAAGATTTAATTTTAATTAGAGAGGATATTAATGAACGTAAAATAAAGTAATGAATGTAAAATTGTTATGTATATACACTTGTATCAAAGTATCTATAAATTAGTTATTTGGTTTATGCACATAAATGCATAATTCTTTGCTTATTTGAACTGTACTTTCTACATGGCTTTTAAATCATTCAACATTATTATATGTTGCAAATTCGCTAGTTAAAAATATAGCTGACAATCAGAACTTAAATGAAGAAATTTTTCAAATATATCAAAAAAGTCATAAATTTATATATAGAAAAGAATGTATTCCCATGTAGGCCTATTTTCTAGACCAGGAGTCCCCAACCTCCAGGCCATGGACTGGTACTGGTCTGTGGCCTTTTAGGAACCCAGTCACATAGCAGGAGTGAGTATCAGGCAAGCGAGTGAAGCTTCATATGTATTTACAGCCACTCCTTGTTTATTGCATTACCGCCTGAGCTCTGCATCCTGTTAGATCAGTGGTAGTATTAGATTCTCATAGGAGGGGGAACCCTGTTGTGAACTGCATATGTGAGAGATCTAGGTAGGGCACTAATAAATAAAGTGTACAATAAATGTAATGTGCTTGAATTATCCCGAAACCATCTCCCACTTCCCACCTCCCACCACTGATCCACAGAAAAATCATCTTTCACAAAGCCAATCTCTGGTGCCAAAAATGTTTGGAACCACTGCTCTAGATTACTCCATGTTGCTGAGTTGCTGCCATTAATTTGAAAGACAAGGGCATTGAAGAAAGAATGAAACAAGCAGAGTTAGAAATTGTCTAGGAAATTGTTTTTCTCTGATTTGTGCATGTGAAAGTTATTGAACACAAATACATTGAACTTATAATTGATATTAAGGGAAGCCATTAATCAAACCAAGGAAACCACTGTTGTGTCTAAAATAAAACAGCTTTAGATTGTTCAAGCCTTAAAACCAACATATGCTTCCAAATTTCTGTAATTTAGATCAGGCTACAAAATCTGAGCCATCACTAAAGCAGGCATACTCCAAAAAACCTTCTTCAGATATGGCTAAGAAATAAAAATACAACAAAGAGCCCATTAAGCAGAGGAGCTGGAGAGCTCTAGAAATTTCTACCAGAGAGCTGACTCAATTCTCATCAATCAACCTTCTCCAACAATAGTAGCCAAATATTGCATATTTTAGATGAAGATATAACTCATCTAGACAGGACTCCAGATTTTCTCCTTGAAAAAGAGAGTCACCATGTTCCATATGTGGGGAAAATGTATAAATAGATATTTGATTACTAGAGGTCAGGCTATGGCAGAAAGGTTAACTGTTTACCATAAATTCTTTTTCATGGGCATAAGACTAGCCTACTATTTCTCAGTTTTCCATACACAGATATCTGTGGCCATGGGACTGAGTTCTAGCTTATTTCTAGTGGAAATGCTAAAGCACTTGTACGCCTAATGCTTTCTATCACTTTCTGGTTGATTTCAATAGAGATGCCAAGAAATTTTTGAACGTCATGTATTAAAAAGATGAAAATGAGGCATTAGTAAGGGTCCCTGAATGACTATGTAGAGGACACCATGACCCTGAGGGTGGGAGGCGGGGGGAGGTGGGTAGAAGAGATGGGGGGGGAGTAGGGAGGGGGAATCAAACACACGGTGATGGAAAATGAACTGATCCTGCCTCATGGGAAGAATTTAAACTGAAAAAAAAAAAAAGCAAATAAACTATTTGGTTTTAACTATCTGCAACTTTTCAGTTTACTTGATATTGTAACACAATATATTGGCCTATTTTGTTGACTTAAGATGGGGTTTATGCCTCTAATATGGTACTATGATCTGTAGGATTAAAATTAATGTTAAATGTGGTCAGACCTTACTAACACACTCTAGATTAGTTATTTAAAAATAAAAATGCCAAAATTTACCTTCTCTGATTCCTCTAAAATGTAAAAACATGAAACATTCTTTGAAGTAGTAGTTGTATAAGTATTTGAAGAACTTGGAAAACAAGCTATTTTCCACAGTCTTAGCTTATAGGTATATAGCACATTTTAATATTTCTAATTAAACTGACAGACTAGATGATGATAACATCTGTTTTTTTGTAATACAGCTTATTGATGTTCCTGACCTCAATGTTTCTTATCTGTAAAAGACAACAAATGAAGATAACCAAAGTTAAAAAGGAGGAAAATGGAAATAAAGTCACTGCCAAATAGCTAATTCTGTGACTCCAATACTAATTATGTTCTAGGACTTTTTTTTCCAGGAAACCTTTATTTATTTAGTTCAATTAATCAATATGAAGTTTTCAGGGTGTTTAAGAGATTGAATGTAGGTATGAAAGATGCTACAAAAGTCCCAGTTTCTCAAAAATATATTCAGATAAAATTTGTTTTCTTTAACAGAGTTCAACTTTTAAGTCACAAGTAGTTGGGAATTTTAATCCATTTGTACCCTGTAGAAATTTTTAAAATTTTGCTTTTGGTGTGTTTGTAAAACAGAAATAAAAAGCACAGATGAACAGGGAGACGACATTTATGTATAACAAGAATAAAGAAGTTGGGGAAGCTGAGATAGCTTAGCAGGTTAAGCACTCACTTTGCAGCCCCAAAAACTGAGTATAAAATCCTGGCCCCGGCCAGTGAGTTACCCATATGCTGAACTTGGGTGTGCTTCCCATGCGGGAGGCCCCCAGTGCAGTTCCCTCCCTGCATGGCCCCTGCCCACCTGTGTGGAACAAAACTATGCTGAAAACTGATGAAATACAACTATGGAGACTGCTCTGGGCCCTCCCCATTCTCTCTGTCTCTCTCTGTGTCTGTCAAAAACAATAAAATAAACCTTAAAAAAAAAAAAAAAAAAAGAAGTTGAATTCACTAGGACTCAGTGTTTGACTTCTTTAAAAAAAAGAAAAAAGAATAAAGAAAAACTCTGTCTCTGTCTGTCTCTCTTTCTGACTCTGTCAAAAAGAATAAATAGATCTTTAAAAAAAGAGAATGAAGTCACCTTTTGTTTAACCCATATAACCTGACTCAAAAAAGTACACTTAAAAAAAAAAAAAAAAAAATCTGGCCATAATAAACACCATGGCTTGCAGTGTTTAAAATCACAGAAGAGATTTTTGCACTATAGAATCAAATGTTTCTTAGAAAAATGGTTTATTTTTAAACAGAGAATTGAATTTCCAATAATCACCAACTTTTTCAGTTCAGCTATGAGATGGAGGCGGTATCAACAGAGGTGTCTGCACAAAACAAAACACAATGGGAAATGGGCCTTCTAAACAGCTCAGAAGTAAATTAATCATGCACAACATAATGCTCCTTAACTCGTAATTGTGAAAACCAGAACCCAAAACTATACCTAGGCTGGGCAAGCAGCACTTGTCCTTCCTTCTCTGTAGTTAATGCTGTTTAGTTTTTCATTTTTTCATTCTTTTCTAACTATTCCATTTAGTATTTGTATTCTTTTTATTTCCATAAGGTCTTCAATTTGTTTGTTCTCCACAGTATTTAATTTGGACATAATCTCACCTTATCTTTTGACTTTTGGGCGGATTGTTGAAAGTAAAAATAGTTTGATATCAGATCTTATGTAAATAATGAGTGTGGTGGTCTGCCAATAGGGGGAGAAAAAAAAAAAGACAGTTCTGTGAAAACTGGAGAAAGAAAGAAGGAACCAGCATGTAATGAGTCTACTTTCTTTAGACCTTCAGACTTGACATTTTTATGTATGTTATATGTAATTATCTAATTTCTACAATAGCTTTGAAGGTAGGGTTTCTATATTTAAGGATAACTATGTTTTTTTGATGCTCAGAAATGCTGTGATTAATTCCAGGTGATAGAATTAGAAGGAGTTGTGCCTAAATTTCAACCCAGGCTTATATTATTAGTCCCTAAAAAGACTTTCTGTTATTTTCTGATAGTAGTAGGGAGTATTTGAGAAAAATTATGAGAACAAAGGAATAAAAGTTTTTGTTATTACTACTGCTTTATGACACTCCCTCCTACACACACACATACTCCCACTGTGAGACAGGTCAGAATTAGCAGACAGAATTGTGCAGATTAGAAATAGACAGAGGTGGCATCAGGAGCACTTATCTATAAGCCTTACTGTCCAGAGGTCTTCTACTGTATCTTATAATTTGATGGAAATGGAATAATTATTGAAATTCAGAGTGGCGGGAAGCAGGAGTAGAAATAAAGACACATTTTTCTTTCAGCAATTTTGACAAATACAGAGCTATTATTCTTAATAATTGAGGACCTGGGCACATTTAATTTCGATTACATTTCCCCATATTTTATGTTTGCTATATTATTGACTATAACCTCACTTTAGCAACATCTATACATGCATAGTTTTGCACTGCCTAAAGAGGCTTTTTTTCTCATTTTCCTGGATGGAATACAATGTTACGTGAGGTTGTGTATCAATAGCGTTATCACCTACTACCAAGGCTTAAATGCATAAAGGTCAATTTGACAGGGAAATGTTATCAAATCTATGTATTAAGCAACCAAAGGGTTTTTCTATTAGGCTAGAACAGCTTCTGTTAGCTGCAACTGGACCCTGACTACCGAAATTGGTGTTTCCACAACATGATTCAGCAATAAAATGAGAAAAACCTAAGAATTTCTGAAAACTTTTGCAAAAACTATATCTTATGATTGAGCACCATTTAGAGAAAGAGAAAGAGAGAGAGAAAGAGAGAGAGAGAGAGAGTCTCAATATGCTGTATCCGGGGACTAGAGTAAAGCAAAGCAAGAGAATTTGAAATGTTTTAGGAGATTAATCTGAGACTGCTCAAAGGCAAGACTAATTCAGCCTCAGTGGCCTAATTTCAATTACCCAGAAAATTAAATTCTCTGCCTACTCATGTTTTAAAAGATATCAAAAGCCCCTATGCTTTCCTCTCTACAAAAGAATAAAACCATTTTTCTATATAGTTCTTGTTTTGTAAAGAAATGTTTATAAAAATATGATTTGAAAGTTCATGTTCTTCAGAGATTGTGAATTTTCTGAGTGGTCTCTGACACTCTGAAATTAAATGCAAAATATTGTGTATGTAAATATGAAAAATTTTCAAGTGAGCGATCTTCTAATGTAGTGGTCTCCAGATCATCAAAAAGTTTTGTGATCCAAAGGCCATGAAAAAAAGAAATTCTATAACTATAACTGCTCTATTTCATGCTATTTCATACATAAAAATCACTGTTTCTACATAATAGTTATACTTCTTATATGCATGAGAGAATTTCTATGTTCATGTGATCTGGCTATATTCTCTTTATGATGAGTAATTTCACTGCATAGTAATGATTTATCCACTCTCTATTTGTGTTATACTTCAATCAAATATATTTTAAAATTTTATTTCTTATTTAGATGCTCCAAAAATTTCACCAAACACTACATTAATATTAACTAATTGGTCAAGCTCTATGAATTTCCATATCTTTTACATATTGTTTTTTACATATTTAAAAACCCTCTAATATTGTGAAAGGCATTGCTGTTTATTTTTTTATCACTTTAGAGGTCACATCCAGTATTCTATGAGAAGTGTCCCTTAAGATATTTGCTCTGGGCATTAGTTTAAGGAAGCCTATTGGCTTGCCTGTAGGCAGGGTGGGAAGTGTGAGGAAACAGTGTTTTCATTTGCTCTTTCATTTATTTGATCTTTTATTTATTTGTTATTTGATCTTTCATTTATTTGGTATCATGCTCTTCATTTCAAAGACTCAAAAAATTCTATAAAATAAGACTTCATACTTATCTCTAGTATTTTGTCACATATCTCAGAAATAGGAAGAGACCTAGCTAGTGAACTTTAGTCCATCCTACTTTTCAGACCAAGTTCACAAAATTAAAATTTCAGACACCCATTATCCCTATAGGCCCCAGTATCTACATTTGAGAAAAACTGGTCCTTAATGAAACGGTATCTATTCTTGGAATGATCTCAGGGCTCAGGTTAAATTTGTCACTTAGATGAAAAATAGAGCTTATAAGAAAACACATCTTTTTACAATCAATAAAGATATTTTACAGATTTTTTAAATGATACATAAAAACCCTTATTAATTAAAAACAATATTAAATGATATAAATATTTCTAGGTATAAAAAGACCTCTTTAAAATACATTTTTAGAAACCATATTAACATCCTCAACTATAACTTAATTGAACCTATGTTTTTTCAAGATGATAGCAATTTAATATAACCTATATTTGAATATAAAGAATTTTACCTATGAGAACTGTCAACTTCTTACATGAAAATCCTGCCAATTCAGTTCTCTCCATTTGTCTTCTATCCATCACAACCACACTAGTACTCATTTTACATTATTGAGATAAGCTATTTTGCTTTTCCTATCATTACTAATCAGAATAATTAGCACTCCCAAGTGAACTTCAAGGCACATCATTTTTTTTTTTTTTTTTTTATGAAAACATTATTTTGAATTCAAGTTAACTTGGGAAATTCTGTAACCTATAATTGACTTTTGAATACCTAAAACTCATTTTGGTATACTAAAAGTTCAGAGAAGTTTTTTCAGAAATAACACTAAATTAATGTCATTTAAGCATTTTCTAATTGTATGTGCCATAGACGCCTTGTATTGTATAATACTTTTTAAGATCCTTATGTGCTGTGCAGAACATGCTTTGAATGTCTAATATAGATCACTGATGAATCATTACTCAATTCCCCTGTTTCCCAAATACTGCATACTGGGTGCAGGCTACAGAGTTTTAAAACATTCTGTATACCCTTATAATATTTGCAAGTTAATGTCATGCTTTTTCTATCTTATATATTTCCTCTCACCTTAAGGCAAGGAAGAGCTCACATTTTATAGTATATTGAATGTCTTGTATAAGTCTTCCTCCCTCCCCACTCAATATCCAATTTCTCTGATAAGTAACATTTATAATGTTGAAATAATAGTTTTAATTTGTTGATTTTAAAATGTAAACACATATATACCTTAGAAAGTTTTCTAAGCAATTCTTACTGGTGTTTGTGTTGCCGTTTTGATGGGACCTCCTTCTTCTTACATGTATAAATCCAAGCTTTCCAATGCATACTTTAAAAACTACAGAATTAAAATACTTTTTCTACATTTACACTTTACTAACATATTTTTTTCTACTGGTGAATAGAAAAATTACTAATTAAGTATGTATATCAGTATTTAATTACCAGTATGAAAGAGCAGAATATAGTAGCATTAGGAAAAAAATATAAATTGTTCAAGGTATTTAAATAAAACAATACAAGGGAACTTCATATAGCCCAACCCAATAAAATTTGTTCTTATTATTTCTAAGTTCATGTAATGATAATATAAATGGCACTCGCTAAATATGTGCAATATGTTGGAACTATTCACACTCTCAAAGGAAATATTGTAGTTATAATAATCATAGTTATAATAATCCAAGCAAAATATCCACAATCTTTTGGGATAGTGACAAGAGACATTTTTTAAAAAAATATTTATTTATGTATTTTATTGTTTTTTTTGACAGAGAGAGAGAGAGATACAGAGACAGAGACAGAGAGAACTGAACTGGGAGAGCTCCCAGTTCAGCATATGGTTCCACACGGGTCGGGGCCGGGATTCGCTGCAAAGTGAGCGCTTAACCCACTGAGCCATCCCCGCTTCCCTGACAAGAGACATTTTAAAGTGAAGAGTTTAAGACTGTGTGTCCAAATCTTGGTATTGACAGTAATTGACAGAGGCATGCTCTCTGTGCTTCATTTTTTGGTATGAAAAATAATAATAGTAATGGTATTTAAATCATTCAATGCTAAGAACCTGATATAGTGAACATTAGTTTTGTTAATTTCAATACTTTCTGTAGTTACTAATACTTACAACATATTTGGAGTTGGGAGATGAGTGAATAGCTACTATTCATTCCTTAGCACAACAAATATAAGATGATTACAATGTACCTTGTAAAGTTCTGAGGGTTGAAAATATTGCTGTCTTCGTGGTGCCAGTGTCTCTGCTCTCAAGCTAGTTAGAAGCAGGTCGACAATAAATAATTGCATTGTGATAACAGAATTTAGACTCAAATGATAACATGTCTACCACCTGAGAATGTGAGAAAACAACAATTGTAAACAAAGGTCTGATGTAAAAATGGAAAGATGGAAAAACAGAGCATGGTGGGCAAGTATTTAACTACTTACCAGTCAGGAAAAGAATTGAGTGTATTTTATTATTGTTCAAATATTTTATTTTATTGTTTTGAGAGAAGGTGTGTGTGTGTGTGTGTGTGTGTGTGTGTGTGTGTGTGTGTG
>PVKE010050613.1:0-10895 GCA_004027555.1 Craseonycteris thonglongyai
CAGCTATGTTATCATTTAGAATTGAAGGCAAGGTAAAGACCTTGCCAGACAAGAAAATGCTGAAGTTCATCACCACCAGTATTACAAGAAATGCTAAACTAGTATTACCAAAAATATTAAAGAGACTTTAAAAAAATATATTTATTTTATTGTTTTTGACAGAGACAGAGAGAGACAGAGAGAAGGGGGAGGGCCCAGAGCAGTCTCCATAGTTGTACGTCATCAGTTTTTGACATCGTTTTGTTCCACACAGGTGGGCAGGGCAGGAACTGAACTGAGAGCCTCCCGCATGGGAAGCATATCTCAGTTCAGCATATGGGCCCACACAAGCCAGGAATGGGATTTGATCCTCAGTCCCCATGGCTGCAAAGTGAGCACTTAACCCACTGAGCCATTCCGGCTTCCCCTAAAGAGACTTCTTTAAGAAGGAAAAAAAGATTAAAAATATGAATAATATCACAAATAAATTCTCAGTGACAAAGGTAAGCACATAATAAACACCAAAGTTAGTATTATGTTAGTGACAACACAAATATGGAAGTGGTGAGTAAAAATGGTAGTGATTTTAGAAACTGTTTGAACTTAATTTACTATCAACTTAAAATAGACTGCTGTAAACATAGATATATATGAAGCATATGAACCACAAACCAAAACTTTACAAGAGATATACAAGAAAAGAATCCAAACATAACACTGTAGAAAGTCATCAATGTACAAGAGAAGAGAGCAAGAAAATATGAAAGGAACAGTGAACTACAAAACAATCAGAAAACAATAAAATGGCAATAACAACATACCTAGCAATAATTAATTTAAATGTAAATGAATTAAAAGCTTCAGTCAAAAGACAGATGGATAAAGAAGAGGCAGTAGATATATATAATTGAATATTGGCCATAAAAAGGAATGAAATCTTAACCATCTGTGACAACACGAATGGATTTAGAAATTTATGAGTATGCTAAGTGAAATAAGACAAAGACAAATACCATATGGTTTCACTTAATATGTGAAATTAAAAAATAATAAATGAACAAACTCATAGATAGAACAAACTGATGGTTGCCGAATTAGATGGGGTTTGGGGAGTTGGGTGAAAAATGTGAAGGAATTAAGAAGTACAAATTGGCATTACAAAATACTCACTGGGATATAAAGTTCAGCTTGGGAATATAGTTAGTGATATTGTAATAACTGTATATGGTGTCAGATTGGTACAAAAATTAGTGTAGGGATCATTTTGTAAGTTATATAAATGAATAAAATCAATGTAATATTGAATGTCAAATATAATTTAAAATTTAAAAAAAATTTTTGTTTTAAAGTCAGTAGATAATAACAAAACAAATCAATCCAGGCATGATTACTGATAGCCCTGACCTTTCAAGAAATGAATGTCAGGGTCATCCAGTCAAGCAGACACCGTACCCATCTCAGGTGCTTGCTGAGAGCAAAGGCAATATTTAGTGGGCAGTGGATAACAGAAGTTTTAAATACAAGATCTTAAAGAGTGACTGTCTTCAAAAGCATTAATTTGATTGTTATAATTTATTCAGTTATGAATACATTTGGGTGTTTTTATATTTTATATGCTAATTAAATTTACATAAATGTTAAAAAAAAAAAGATCGAGTGACATGTGAAAAAAATCCAACTGTGTGCTTTTGGGTAGTAAGTACTAAATGATAGAGGTGAAGCTTGTAAGTTTAGGAAAGGAAGGGTTCATTGTTGAATAGAATAAAAGGAAGAACATCATGGAGGTGAGACCTATAGTGGACCCTGAGGGTAGTATGTGGAGAGGTAGGCAAATTCATTTTAGACCAGAAAGTGAACTGAAGGACCATTATCTGCAGGACAATAAGGAAATTGGCTTGGATGGAATTTGTCCTTGATATGAACTAGAATAGTTTGAAAGTATCTGAACCAGTGGGTTAATTCTTTGTGTAAGGTTTAAAGTTACAACATTAAAGTATGACCCTTAAAGGGGTCTATTCTAATTATGTATTAACTTGGATATTTAAAATCTTCAAATAAAAGATTATTAGAGACATTGAACTCTTTATCCTTTTAGGAAGTTCATATGCTTTCTCATTGAAACATGAAATTTGGGAAGCTGGGATGGCTCAGTGGTTTAAGCACTTGCTTTGCAGTCCTGGGGACCGAGGATCGAGTCCCAGTCCCCGCTTGTGTGGACCCATATGCTGAACTGGGGTGTGCTTCCCATGGGGGAGGCCCCCAATTCAGTTCTCACGCTGCACAGCCCCTGCCCACCTGTGTGGAATGAAATCTTGTCGAAAACTGATGGCGTGCAACTATAGAGACTGCTCTGGGCCCTTCCACTTCTCTATGTCTCTCTCTCTGTCTCTGTCAAACACTATAAAATAAGTCTTTAAAAAAAAACAAAACATGAAATTTAAATTGTGTAACTGCTCCTATTACTGCATAGTGTGTTGTCGGTGTTGTAACTAGGGTAAGATTTACCCTTTGTCTTGATGGGTAACATAAACTTGGGCTGGCAGCAAACAGACATGTAATAACCCGCTTAAGAGTTGTATGTTGGCTTTCTTTAGTCATGTGGTACTTTGGGGCCTTTTGGATCATGTGTTAAGATTATAATGTTTTGCTGCTTAATTTCTTAATGAAAATTTTCTAATTTATTGCATATTTACTTATAAAGTAATGTATGGTGTTTGAAATTTGAACTAGTGTACGAGGGCCATCGGGAAAAAATCCAGCCGTTGTCAATATAACGAGACCAGTTACATGCCTGGATACTTTTCCTGACAGGCCTAGTATCTTTAAAGTCACCTTTAATGAATTAAATATTAGACTTCCAAACTTACCTCTTAATACCATTTAAAATTTTTATTTAACTCCTTCATATTTTAAAGAGGGGAAATATATTAAAAATAGACTGCAATAAATATTTTTAGCTACATATTATCTGTTGTATCGTAAGAAATCAGAATGTTTTATAAATGTTGGAGAATGTTTTGGGGGTCATTTTAGAAAGTTTCCCTTCCCCAACAAGTTGCTGCTAAAATCATTAATTTTCTTTTCATTAGAACCCTTTTTCTCTCAGTTTAAGTTATATTGGTATGACATTGATAGATACATTTACTTATGTGTACATTTAGTACTGTAGTAAGGCAGATTATTATTCCTTTCATGCATTTCTGTATCTTTATACTATTTTCTAGTGTTTTATCTAGAACAATGATGTATCGTTGTATTGTTCAGGATTTAGAAAAAGAAAAGTATATCTTCAGATATTTTTTAAGTAGCTACTTGAGAAAGAAGAATTGGCAATATTGTGTAGCAGTAAAGTATTTGAATAGGAGCTTAAAGGGGCCTGTGTTCTAGTCCTGGCTCTGCCCTGTGATATATAACATTGGAACTCAGTTACAATATCTGCATTCTCATTTGGCTTGTGTGGTCTCCCAAGTCACTGTCTGTAATTATACCATTTTGTGCCATGGTTCTGCAAACAGATGAGCATATTAATGTAAAATATCAAGAATTAAGTGTTAGACTATCTTTGCTTCAGGTGTAAAATTGTTAAAATCTTATAGCTTCCCCCCTTTAATGTAAACTTTAATTGCAGTATAGCATACAGACAGACAAAATACACAGATCATACATAACACAGATGACAAAACATTACCAGAACCCCAGAAGCCCCATGGTGACTGACTCCTAGTTACTCCTCTTCCTCCCCTATCTCAGGGTAATTGCTACCTTGACATCTAACACCATAGATTAATTTTGGCTGTTTTTGAAATCATTCAGTATGGCTCCTTGTGTCTGGCTTCTTTTTCCTCAGCATTATATTTAAGATTTGTGAAATTGTGGTTTGTTCATTTTCATTGCTGTGTGGCATTCCTTTGTGTAAATATACAATTGATTTATCCAATCCCCTGTTTGATAAAGAAAAGAAAGATAAACTGAACTACATTAACCTTAAGAACTTTAAGGAAGAAATGATAAATTGAACTACATTAAACTTCACAACTTCTGATAATTTTTTAATCTTCAGTGATTGAATCTTTCTGATTTATACTTTTAAATACTGTCTAATGTCTCTTTAAGTTACAAATGGTTACTTCAACTTAGTTAAATTAGCCTAATGTCTCCCATTTTTCATTTTCCCAGCAGCCATATGAATCTTGCCTTTCTTCTTTATTGGAAGAAAGGAATAGTTCGATCATTGTTTTAATAGCATGAGAAAAATTCTGGAAGCATACGTATAAAGGATTAATAAGGACAGTACTTTAATAGCTTCTAACATTTCAGTTCTAGGACAGATACAAGAATTGCAGTTTTAATTCAGATTTTGCAAATAGAAGGTTCTTTTGTGTTTTCTTAAAGCTAGTATAAAATTAAGGGTATTAATGACTAGGTTGGTATTTAGATACATTACCTAAATGTTCATAACATTCTCACACAATTATATAAGCTGAATGTGTAGGATTTTTACACTTAGTTCATCAGCATTTCTTAAGCTCCTATTAATGTGTATAGTCATAGAACTTTGTTTTGTTGCCTATATCAAGTATTGTGTTAAATGATGGATAGCGCAAGCTTGTGATCCCTAAAATATTCTCCAAAATAATCAGTGAAATCTGACTGTAGAGGCTTCAGACATTTTATTGTTTTAGATTCAGTTCATTCTCTTTTAACTCATCATTAAGACAGCAATTTAGATGGGAGTCAGATCACTGACAAAAAGTGTCAGACAATGGATTCAGTATGAACTTAAATAGCAAAAATTATGTTTAACACATTTACTCTTCTATGAGCATTGTGCCAAATGTAAAAATTTAATAGTTTAAGAAATGGTCTGTTATCTCATATTGCTTAGCTGAGTTTTTAATATATGTACCTGTACAATGGAATTTGTATATTTGCATTGGTTAGGTGGAGATATTCCTAACTATATTTATTAGCCTCTTCCTTTATTTTTTTATTCTCAACTGCTTAGCCTAGAGTTTACAGGTTGCTTTAGTGTTTTGCAATTCATTGAGAGTGGATCAGTTGATAAAAGTGAAGGATTTGGACTAAATATTTAGTTTAAGGTGCCTTATTTATTCTGGTTTTAAAAAATAATAGCCAAAACTTAGTGGCTTAAAACAACATGTTACAGTTCACATTATTGCGGGTCAGAAATTTGGACAGAGCTTAACTAAGCAATTCTTCTCTATTAAGGTCACTTGGTGATATTTAACTACATGGTCAGACGATTTCATATACATGTCTGAATAGCTGGCAGAGGCTAGGTTAGCTTGGACTGTCAAACTGATCACGTGTATGTGGCCTCTCTAGCATGGTGATTTCAGAGTAGTTATACTTCTTAAGTGGCAGCTCAGTACTCCTAGAGAAAGAAACCAGAGCCTTACCATCTACAAGACTTACTAATACCTAGTGCTGAAAGTTACTGCAAATTCTGTTGGCCAAAAGCAAGTCACAAGGCCAGCCCAAATTCAAAGGCGAAGACTACGGTACACAGGGGCATGAATACTGTGAGGAATGGCTTATTTTTTTTTTGGAGAAGGGTCATCTTTGGAAACTAACTATACTATAGATCTAAGTCTATAACTCTGCATAGAACTTAACACTTTTTTTTTAACGGAATAGTATTCAGATTATATAATCCAAGCTGATTTTTATAAAATTTAGATACCTTACTATTTTTATTTCCCTGTAAAAGCTTTCAGAGTATTCTACAGTTCATTTATATTTTCCTCAACATGTGTGTCTACCTCAGATAGTTTTTCTATTTTATGAAAAATAAGTAATATATAGAAAAGATGAAAGATTTAGAGTGAACATATATATCTCTACCACTTAGATTCTATAGTTAACATTTTGCTATATTTAGATTATCACATGTCTACCCATCATCAATCTGTCTTACTTTCTGATGACCTTCAAAGTAAATTGCAGGTACCAGATATAGATTTAATCAATTACTTTTTCCTTTTGATCTTGATCCTTCTGCCTTGAAAGATAGTCAGAACGTATAAAGAGTCTCTATTGCTATATCTTCTCTGAGAACTTACCTGTTGGGAAATTTTCAGCCTGCCTAATTTATTACACATTCAGCCAAACTTTGGTTTAGTTTTCCACAACTCTTACTCCTGATAGGCTTACTAAGATTTTTAGAGGAAAAGAAGTCACTTTTTTTTAATTACAAAAACAACCATCTATAGTTTCATTATCAGCATAGCTACTCTCATTTATGTTTTCTATTCTTTTTCATTTCATTTGTTTTAAAGATTTATTTTTGTTTTTGACAGAGAGAGAGAGAGAGAGAAAGAGACAGAGACAGAGAGAAGGGGGAGGGCCCAGAACAGTCTCCATAGTTGCACATCATTGTTTTCTCCACATAGTTTCACTCCACAGGTGGGTGCGGGGCTGCACAGGGCAGGAACTGGGCTGGGGTGTCACCCCAGTGAGAACCAAACTGGGGGCACTCCCCAGTTCAGCATATGGGTTCGCATGGGCCGGGGCCGGGATTCGATCCTCGGTCCCTGGGGCTGCAAAGTGAGCGCTTAACCCACTGAGCCATCCTGGCTTCCCCATTTCATCTGTTTTATAGTTACTGTTAGTGTACATATAGTTTAAAAATTTTTTTAAATATGTGACATTTTTAGATTAGATTATAGTCTGATAATTAATGAGTGTTTGATGTTTCATTAAATGGCTGGGCCACTGTTTATAACCATGCCACTATTGAACAATTAAATTGCTTCCCAATTGAGAAAAAGCTATTGAACCCAGTGAAGTGTTACTGCCTATTGTCTGAAATTGGTTGTATGAAAAATTTATCCCATTCCTCTGATTCACACAACCTTAAGAGTTGAAACTGATGAAACAACAGTGAAACAAAAAAAATGGAAGGAAGAAAGATCGACTTTAGTCTTGGTTGACTTCAAAACTAGAGCAAATAAGGAAGTTAGAAAAAAAATTACATTTTCAACTTTGATGAAACATTTTTGTCAGTTAAGTAAATTTTTATTATTAATAGTATTCTGACGGTTATTTATCAGAATTGCACTATTTAAAGTTTACTTGTAAATTTAAGCATGTTAGAAACTTCTGGTTTCAAGTACAAGGACTAGATATGTATATTATATTTATAATGAATTTTATTCCTGTTTGTTGGGAAAGTCTTGTGAACACTGAGAAGCAGTAACCAGTTCACTATCACTTGCTAATAATATACACTTACATAGTGTAGTTTCAGATTTTTCACCTAGTTTGAGCACAATTAGCTAATCAGAGAGGGATATTCAAACAAATTAACCTCTAAAATCTTAGGGATACAGTGTCTTGTAGAAGGTAATCTATGAATCCTCTGACAGTGATGCAGGGTTATGCTTAACCCTCATGGCAGTTGAGCCTCTTGTTTTATTGAAAGAGTTTTCAGAGAAAGCAATTCTTGATTATCATAGTTCATACTCTATAGAATTAACTTTTACTGTCAAAAAAATTATTTCCTAACATTCTTCATGTTAAATATTGATTATATGAGCGCTGTTTGGAAGAAATCCAGTCATTGTCAATATAATGAGAACAGTTAGTTACATGGCTGGATACTTTCCAGACAGCCCTGGTATTTTATCTTGTTGATGGCCCTTTGTGGAAACAGATGGTTATTATTTTTCATATAGTAACTTTTAGATACTTGGAACCTAACATTTATCTTTTAGGCTTCACTGTGCTTAGATTAAGTTATTTACATAATATAGTTCCATCAGTCCAAATCAAGAGTCCAAACGATGTTCCTAACCTTTTTTGATATTAGAGGGATTGTTCATGAAGAATTTGTACCAACTGGACAGTCAACCAAGTTTACTGTAAGTATTTGGAAGTGCTGAAAAGGCTGTGTGAAAAAGTTAAGACAAAAACAACCTGAACTTTTTGCCAACGATTCATGCCTTTTGCATCATGACAAATCACCAGCTCACATGGCACTCTCTGTGTGGGGAGTTTTTGGCCAATAAACAAATAACTGTATTAGAACATTCTCCCTACTCACCTGATTTGGCCCCCAATTACTTTTCTTTACCCAAAGATAAAGAAAATATTGAAAGGAAGACATTTTTATGATATTCAGGACATCAGGGGTCATACAACAACAAGCTCTGATGGCCATTCCAGAAAAAGAGTTCTAAAATTGCTTTGAAGGGTAGATTACATGCTGGTGATGTTGTGTAGCTTCCAAAGGGAAGTACTTCGAAGGTGACTATAGTGATATTTAGCAATGAGGTATGCAGTATGTTTTCTAGGATGAGCTCTCGAACTTAATTGTCAGTCGTCATATACGTATATCTATTTAGGGTAAGGTTCATGCATATTTCAAACAAGTCTTAATAATTTTGACTTTAGGAAGATGATTTCTTTAATTAGATTTATTGGGGTGACAGTGGTCAGCAAAATTACACAGGTTCTACAACACATCGTTCATGTGTTGCATTGTGTCCTCACCATTCAGAGTCAAGTTTTTATTTTTCCCAGGAAGATGATTTCTCATCAGACCTAATTAGCATGGATTTTAAGATTGTAATGTGACTGACAAAGAGCTTTTCTCAATCATAAATATAAAGCTTAAAAGCAACAACTTCAAGAGATAAACTGCCAGTAGCATTGTTTTGACACTTATCTCCCTGAATTTGTTCTTTTTTTTTTAAAGATTTATTTATTGTTTTTGACAGAGAGATACAGAGACAGAGAGAAGGGGGAGGGCCCAGAACAGTCTTCATAGTTGCACATCATCGGTTTTTCCACATAGTTTCATTCCACAGGTGGACTTGGGGCTGCACAGGGCAGGAACTGGGCCGGGGTTCTTGCCCCAGTGAGAACTGACCTGGGGGCACTCCCCAGTTCAGCATATGGGTCCGCATGGGCTAGGGCCGGGATTCGATCCTCGGTCCCCAGGGTTACAAAGTGAGCGCCTAACCCACTGAGCCATCCCGGCTTCCCTGAATTTGTTTTTTGATTAGCTTTAGAATTAGTTATCAAAAGAATAAATACATGTTGCATTTATTAGCTTTCATCTGGTTTTACATGGTTTTTGTAAGAGAGACTAGATATTTATATGAATTTGTTCTTTGATTAGCTTTGGAATTAGTTATCAAAAGAATAAATACATGTTGCATTTATTAACTTTCACCTGGTTTTACATGGTTTTTGTAAGAGAGACTCAAGATATTTATAATTTGAATTACCTTATATTCATACATTTATATGATTGTATGAGTGGTTTAAAATTGGAATGAGCTGACCAAATGTAAATTATTTATTGTGGGTTACTTACTGGGGCAGTTGTAGTATTTTAAAATAATTTGGAAAGTTAGTGAATTAAGAAAAAATGACTGTTTTCATGGTTAATTGAATTCATTAGCTTACTTTAGTGAAATGGTAAAAAATCAGCCATGTTAGTCTTACCACTTAGGCTTTAAAAATAAATGAAAAGTGATCCTTACAGTTTCTCTGCAGTTCATGTGGATTTCATTTCATTTTAAACAAAAGGAAAAAGGAAATGTGACTTGCTACTTTGCACACACATTGTTTATTTCCTATTAGAGAATATACTCACTTTGGGGGCTTTAACTGTTATTTATAGATACTATTTAGTATGTTTTGTGTTTCAGTTTCAGAAAGCAAAACCGTTTTTGAAGCAATTGTACCTTACTCTTAACCAAGTAAAAGATCAGAGAATTAGTGCCTGAGGACGACCAGATTATTATAGTGAATCTTCATGTGGTACATTAATTCACATGTTTCTCCCTGTGCCTGGATTTTAGCCACTCCCCAAAGCAGCCCAAGTTTTTTGTTTGTATCCTATTCCCTTTTATCTGTATGCTTTGTTTGCTATCTCTCCTTCAGTTTCTTTGTCTCTTTACAAATAAGTAGAAAACTTCTCAGTTCAGAGAGCAAAGGGCCAGGAGAAGAGCTATCTTAAGAAGTGTTTATTGGTGCCAACATAGAAGTGCATTGTGGTAGGCCATCTGGACCAGAGGATTTCCTCAGAATGTGAAGTATGTCGTGAGCTTTCAAGAGCTGGGATATACTCTGCAACTATCTGGGGAGGCAGCAGGAAACGTAGACAGAACTGGTTTATATTGCTTGTAACGTAGGTGGCAAGAATGGAAGACAGCTTGCTTGGTCTCGCTTCGATGTGTAGTTTGTCCACACTTAGTGAACTTTTGCACTGGTAATGTATCTCACATTTCCTGGGAATTCAGACCTGTCTCACAAACCTTACTACTCAGTGATACGAGAAGTCTGAAGAGTTGAGAGTGATTCTAGATCCCCCCTTTTTTGTTTTTCCTCCTTCCTTTAAATGTGCCATAAATATTTGCCTGCATACTTTCATAAAATGTTTAAGAGTGTAACCACTGTATAAACAAATATATTCCTGTTGTCAGGGCTGAGTGGGCTTTGCTCAACTTGTTCTTTCCCTGCTCTCCCCACAAAAGATGGTCATTATAGTATTCTTGAGGGAAAAAAATTAAAACAACTTTTAGTGAAAAATAGTAAAAAAGTGCCTCTTAAATAATAGCAAATCAGAAAGTGTGCAGTTAATCTTAATGTTCAGTTCTATGAAATCTAATTCAAAAAGTTCATCAAAAGCATAATTATCTGAATATCTTATTTTTCTGTGTTAAGATTTTGAGAAAAGGTCTTTTTTAATTGTGAATGAATTGTGGTGATAGAAGGAAGCCCTCTCTTAGGACCAGCCATCGTGCTCAGAGTACTGTAGCAAAATGTTTTTTAATTTTTTTACTTAACATAATTTCTCTTTTAATTTATGCTCTTGGGTGAATTTTTATTCAGAATACCTTATGAAGAAAAAACAAAATTAGTTTTTAAAAATAGAAAATAAG